>CM075821.1:13880846-14107846 GCA_037975025.1 Excoecaria agallocha | reverse complement strand
TTCCCACCAGGGTGCATAGTAAACACTGTATTGTGAGCCTCATTCAATACTGTTCTCTTTAACTCTTTGTCATCAGGAACATATAATCTATTCTGATAATACACACCCCCATCTTCTTTCACTGAGTACTCAGACTGGGTCCCTTCATGTGAAGACTTTAAAATCTGTTGCAACTTTTCATCATGTTTCTGTGCATCAATCACTGTTTGCCTCAAACAAGGGCTAGCCTTCAACTGTGCTATTAAAGCACCATCATAAGCAAGTCTCCATCTACCGCGATGTGCAATCATAGCAGCCATCATCTTACGGCTCAAGGCATCAGCTACAACATTAGCTTTGCCTGGATGGTAATCCACTATACAATCATAATCTTTAAACAATTCTAACCATCTTCGTTGTCTCAAGTTAAGTTCCTTTTGAGTGAGCAAATACTTGAGACTCTTGTGATCTGTGTAGATTTTGCACTTTTCCCCATACAAATAATGTCGCCAAATTTTCAAAGCAAACACTACTGCTGCTAACTCTAGGTCATGAGTTGGATAGTTTTGTTCATGTGGCTTCAACTGTCTAGATGCATAGGCAATTACTTTGCCATCTTGCATTAGCACACAACCCAATCCAACTCTAGAAGCATCACTATACATAGCATACTCCTTTCCTGTAACTGGCTGTGCCAAAACTGGAGCCTCAGTCAGAAATTTCTTCAATTGATCAAAACTTGCTTGACACTGATCAGTCCACTCAAACTTTATACCCTTTCTCAACAGTTTAGTGAGTGGTGCGGCTATAACTGAAAAGCCTTTCACAAAATGACGGTAATAACCTGCTAAACCCAGAAAACTTCTCACTTCCATCACATTTCGAGGCGGCTTCCAATTCACTATAGCCTCGATTTTTGCTGGATCCACTCTAATGCCTTCAAAAGACACAAAATGACCAAGGAAAGAAATTTCCTTAAGCCAAAAATCACATTTGCTCAGCTTAGCATATAACTTATTCTCCCTCAGAGTCTGTAGAACAATTCTCAAGTGCTCGGCATGTTCCGCTTCATTTCTCGAATACACCAAAATGTCATCTATGAACACAACAACAAATTGATCCAAGTAGGGTCTAAATACCCTATTCATAAGGTCCATAAACGCAGCCGGTACATTTGTTAACCCAAATGGCATCACCAGAAACTCATAATGCCCATATCGGGTTCTAAAAGCCGTTTTGAAAACATCCACATCCTTAACCCGGAGTTGATAATAACCCGTTCGCAAATCAATCTTGGAAAACACTCCAGCACCCTTCAACTGATCAAATAAATCTTCAATTCTGGGTAAAGGGTACTTATTTTTCACTGTTACCTTATTTAACTGTCTGTAGTCTATGCACATCCTCATAGACCCATCCTTTTTCTTCACAAACAAAACCGGTGCACCCCAAGGCGACACACTTGGCCTAATGAAGCCTTTGTCAAGCAACTCCTGTAGCTGTACTTTAAGTTCCTTCAATTCCAAAGGAGCCATCCTGTATGGTGCCTTCGACACAGGAGCTGTACCCGGTAGAATGTCTATAGACAATTCAACTTCCCTTTCAGGTGGAAGACTAGGCAAGTCTTCTGGGAACACATCAGGAAACTCTTTCACCACTGGAATCTCTTGAAGATTTGCATACTCTATTCTTGAATCAAGCACAAGTGCTAAGAAAGCTTCACACCCTTTTCTCATAAATCGTTTAGCTTGCATGGCTGATATCACATTAGCTATTGATTTAGCTCGAATGCCCTGAACTAACGTTTCTTTACCATCAGCACCAATAAGAGTTACAGTTTTAGCTTCATAATTAACCACTGCATGGTGTCTAGACAGCCAATCCATACCAAGTATAATATCAAATTCCCGGAATGGTAACTCAATAAGATCAGCAAGGAATTCTTTCCCTTGAATTACTATAGGACACTGTTTATGCACTCTATTAACAACAACACTGTGACCCAAAGGGTTAGTTACACATATATCATATTCCATTTCATGTACAGTAGACTCATTTCTACCCAAATCCCCAGTGCAAACATAAGAATGAGTGGAGCCAGGATCAATAAGTGCATTCATGTCAGAATCAAAGAGAGAGAAAATACCAGCTATGACTTCTGGAGCACACTGATCCTCTCTAGCTTTCAATGCATAAGCCCGAATAGGAACAACTGGAGCTGCGGGCCTGTCAACGGATTCAGAAATGTTCCTGGACTGGGATCCCTGGGGCCTCGATCCCCCAAGTCCTCTCCCTCTGCCTCTACCAGAAGATGGTGCATTAAAAGTTCCTCTACTGCCTTGTTGTTCAACATCCTGGTCCCTTTTCGAAGGACAGCTTGCCATGTAGTGACCAGTACCACCACACTTGTAACATGCTCCAGACAATTTCCTGCAACTACCCCAATGTTTCCTAGTACAATGGAAACACTCTGGAGGTTGCCCCCCACTCTGATTCCCTGAAGCTCCCTTTCCCTGTTTAGACATTACAGAAGACTCCCGTCTCCTGTCCCTCTTTGCAGAACTATAGCCAGATTCAGCTGGCTGATTTCCTTGTACTCCTCTAGCTCTCTTTCCTGTAAAAGATCAACCTTTGGACCCACTTCTTCTCTGTTCTCTTTCTCTCTTTGCCATTTCATTCTTTTCAACTCGCAAGGCTGCTGTAACCAATTGAGTGAAGTTAACCACTTGCAAAGATGTAGACCCAATCAACTTTTCTCTGATATGCTCATTCAACCCATCTTCAAACTGTCTACATTTAAAAGCATCAATCAACATCTCATTAGGAACATATTTGCACAAGCGACTGAATTCTTTCTCATATTCAGCCACAGACATAGCTCTCTGTTTCAAGTTGAGAAACTGTTTTAACTTCTCTTGCTTATATGCCTCTGTAACATACTTTTTCTTGAATTCAGCTGTGAAGAATTCCCATGTAAGGGGATCTGGTAGCTGGGGTTGTCTCAACACCAACTTCCACCAATCATAAGCTGCTCCTTGCAATAGAGACACAGCACAAGATGCCTTATGACCCACTGGACAGTGGATTTCATCAAAAATTCTCTCTAGTCTTTCCAGCCAAAATTCAGCTTCCTCAGACTGTTCCAGATTAGTGCCTAGAAACTCTTCAACACCATGCTTCCTAATTTCAGAGATTGGAGCTTTAGGTGCTGTCATTCTTTGAAGAATTTGAGCCATATCCTGTGATATCTTTAACAATGCTTCTGCAGGGATGGCTGCTGGGACCTCATTTGGATTGGAGAATGAAGGTCAAGTATTGGAAGGATTAGTTCTAACCGGCCTATTGCTTTCAGCCGATTCCTCCAAAGCATCTCTAGAGCTTTCCATCTTTGATCTATAAGAAAACAGGGACTTCTGCATCAGGCCAGCAATCACTATATCATACTATAGAATCCTAGGTTCATCTTTACCCAGAAAAGACTAAACCTAGGCTCTGATACCAAAATTTGTAACACCCCTCATGCAAATACCCTATTTTCACATGTATCATGAATACTATTAATCATGCTCATACTGTTTCATATATTAATATTTGTGCCACCTGTCTGTTCCTATTTTTCATTTCATGCTTAGTATCATGCATACTAACTATATGGATATTACTTCATGCATATCACATGCACACATGTTCTTTCGTAGCTTTACTACTAGTGAGTTACATTATCCCACATAGGTTATATACATATCAAAATATGACTGGCCATTATACAAAACATATGATAGCTGTATTACAAAAAAAAATATCCTACATCAAGGTTATAAGTCGATGGTTGGCCCTTCCTGATGCAGAGAACGTCCCTGAGCAAAAGTCTTTCTAGAAGGTACCTACACGGATAAATAACCCGTGCTAAGCTATAAAGCTTAGTGGGGAATATCTACAGATGGATGGCCATACACAAGGCCATCAAAACATACATATACAATATGTTCATATACTATAATCAACATGTCCAACATAACATGGCAACAATAACATATACTTTAAAGCATAAGCATATTCTCATGTACATAAGCATTGTACCCAAGAGAGAGAAACACATATTTCTTTTTCATAATTCATATAGATGGCAATATTCCATGTGAACATATTCAATTGAAGCATAATTCCTGTGG
Organism: Excoecaria agallocha; assembly: GCA_037975025.1. Taxonomy (NCBI): domain Eukaryota; kingdom Viridiplantae; phylum Streptophyta; class Magnoliopsida; order Malpighiales; family Euphorbiaceae; genus Excoecaria; species Excoecaria agallocha. The sequence goes on along the minus strand of CM075821.1, from coordinate 14,103,695 downwards.
TAAACCAACAATATAAGCCACATATCAATCTTTAGTCAAATAACTTTAACTGTTTACTTTTGATCATTACTATGAATAACGTTTAGCCTGCCTTAGCTTTATCAGTGGATGCGGGAACTATGGATACACAATGGTATCAAATGAGGGATATCCGAAGATATCGAATCTATAGACCCAAACGGGGCCAACTGTACTATGGACCGGTCAAGCATACCCAAACGGGGTAGCCTATCAACCCAAACGGGGCTGATCATGATCCAAACGGGATCATATACTATGGACCCAAATGGGCCAACTATGGCAGCTGCAATTTCCCTATAGGCGCCTATCTATCCACATCTAAAACTCTATCGCAGGCGGAACTATATTCGTGTTCAATTCACATTTTAATAATGTATTCGTAGTATACCGTTTGCACATATGCATAGTCTTATCAACCTGTGAATTCTCTGGTGCATAATCAGATACATGCACATTTCATATGCCAAGATATATATATCTGGCTCATCTATATCTGTATGACTATATCATTTGCATCATATCATATAAGCATGACATATAATCATCATATCATAGACTTGATCATGCCTTCATTAAGCATTTCACATGTTCATAGTCATGCTAATTCATCTTCTATCTCATAGGCAATTACATGCTCATATACTCATATACATAATCATAAATGTACATACCTGTGAGTACATTCGCATATAGTCGATTTATTCTTATGAGCATGTTTCCAACACATATATATATACCTTTATCATCATTCAAGTCATGTGCTATACAAAATATCAACACGTTTTCATATGGCATATACACATGCCAAGTTCATGCTATTATTCTCTTTTTCATATCACAAGTGCATATAAAAAGGTGCACTTACATGTCATAATATTTACATGTATGGGTTCGATAATTCCTTTCTAGTCTTTATTCATATTCACAAATGAACGCATGTGTATGCATACAATTCCTTCATTGACAGTCATATTACATGCATTATTCATTTAACTTTCTATCACATAAGCAAATAGCTGTCTCAATCAATTAAAGAATCATATTATCAAGTGTAGCAACAATCTGTTCATACTAGCCATTTCTGTTACATAGAGTAGTCTAGAAAACTAGTCCGGATTCAACTATAGATTACATGTACCTAGAGACAGATTTAAGCTTAGGTTTCTTCATGTGAAATATAGGTATGGAAGTCTATTTTTCAATGCAAAAAGAATCACTCAATTTGTTGTTCTATAGCTCAACTTATGAGCAAAACATTCAAGACAGGTCATTCAATCGTGAAGAGGAGTTCGACTCGTGAAGGGATTCACGAGTGAAGCAAATAAGGTGATTCTCACGACTCGTGAAGAGGTTCACGAGTGGAGAAGGAACTATACTTCACGACTCGTGAAGTGGCTCACGAGTGAGGAAGAAAAGCTGAACTTCACGACTCGTGAAGAAGCTCACGAGTGAAGAAGAAAGACTCGACTTCACGACTCGTGAAGAGCTTCACGAGTCGGACTGATGTTCACGACTCGTGAAGTCATTCACGACTCGGCAAGTCTGTCTTCTTCAACCTTTCAACGATAAACTTCCAGAAAAACGTAAATTCAATTCTGTAAATTCTATTCACTTCCAGTAATCCATTTTTACATGCAATATGAATGGCCTAAATTCCCATACCTTGGCTGATAAACCCAATGTCTTCAACCTCTATCAAGTCCCTTTCCTTTGATCCTTCTTCCTTCCTCTTCTCCTTCATAAATACCATCACCATGAACATACATTTCCAGCAAATGACATATTCTCAGTCAACAGAAAATGAAGAAGAAGATGGTGATGATGAAGTGTTAAAATGAGAGTTTAATTACCTTAGCTTAGAGCCTTAAACTCTTGATTAACCAACATGCACCATTAACATCTAAATGCTTGAGATAAATCTATGGAAATCAAAGAGGAAGAAGAAGATGAATTTCTGGTTTTGCTCTCAACAAATGCCGATTCTCACAATCAAATTCTCTAACCCAAGCCTTTTATACCCACATGACAATCTCCTCTTTAGTCCTTCATCATTTTGCATGTCACACAAATGCCACAAGCCTTTATGCATGTTAGACTTTAACCCCTCTACTAATTCTTTTTCAAACATTAACCTATCCATTTAAGCATTCTTTCAATTTAACCTTGAATTAAATTCTTCTCTACACAATTGGCCACCAAAATGCCAAAAATACCAATTAACCCCAAATTAATACCTTTATCCTCAATTGTATCCTTAATTAACATTAAACCATACTCTTTTATTATATTTTCATGCAATTAACATAATAACATGTTAATTTACCCCCTTACTTAATTACAATAATATGCAATTTAAATTAGGGTCATGTTAGGGGCCTTACACTAGTAGCTACTAGATGATCCCAGAATAAATCACGGCCTTTAGTCATAAGTGAGTCACGCCTTTAGGCCGTGACTCACTTTTGATTTGCCAGGAATCATTTTTGGATCACCCAGGCATCACTGTGACTCGTTTACTAAGGCATGACTCGCCCCCAGTTAAGGCTGTGACTCACTCCCTCCCCTTCCCCAGATGCATTCGTGACTCGTTTTTGCCTTTATTTTCTTTCTATTGGCTTTATTTCATGTTTTTTCTTTGTTATTTTTTTAATCTAATTAGTTGTCCACGGCTTGCTACATTTGTTATTTTGTTAATTTTCTTTATCTTATTGTTATTATCATTATTAATATATACTTTTTTATATATTTTATTTTATTATTAATATTTTCTAATACTTTATTTTATTTTGGGTATATTTTAATTCTCATAGTTATTTATCGCTTTAGCATGCACGTGCTATAAAATGTTGTATGAATTCCAAAATGCATCATGCATTTTATTTAAATAATTACTAATTTTATTCTAATTATTGCTATTTATCATTTTATTATTAATTACATCATCATTCAATAAAATTATCCATCTTATTAACTCGCATCTTTTTTTTTTCATTTTTATGCACCATGTGATGTTTCTGTTTGTGGGAGAATTGGAGGCTAAGGGTGTAGATCTGCTCAAGATTAATTTCCCCTCTTACTAGTTTATCAATGAATTTATTCTTCTATTTGGCCTGTATTATTCTTTTATGTTTTTTGCTACAAATTAGTTATAATAGCTAGTAAAAATGGATTTTACATGATAATAAAAAAAATCCACATGGAATGTTTTATACTTAATTAATTAAGTTTTCTTATAAAATGGACCAACGTCCACTTTTAATCTCAAAAATCACGTAAGGAATGTCATAAAAATGCATGAGGGAACCAACATTCCTAATTCAACGAATAGCTCCGTTTATACATGTAATTATTCTTTTATGCCATTTTTTGTTGGAAATAAATTATTCTTTCGAGCAATGCGCACAAAACTCATCAAAGTGGTTTTTTACAAGTTTGAGTGGGATTTTTCATAATAAAAAGGGGACCAATGTCTCGATTTTCACAAAATAAAATGTAAATAATTATGATTTTTTCAAAAAAACGAAAAAGTTTCTTTTCCTTAAAATAAATTAAATACGATCTCTTTCTTCCAAATTTATGAGGGATCAAATAATCCCATTTTTTTCAAAATACACCCAAAATTGTATCTTTTTTATATATGAATACAAGGATCAATGCCCTTATTCAAATGGATCAAATAAATTCCCCAGTTTTATGAATGATTATTTTGCTATGGGTGTAAATATCTTCTTATTTCATTATTTCAATTACTTTATAGCTTTTAATGTGTTTGAAAGGTGCCTTTTAATTCTTTGCCTTAAAAAATGCTTGAGGAAAGGGTTAGAATAATTAATCATAAACACTCATTTATGTAAACATTAACCAAGTTATAAATAAGAGTGAGGTTTGAACTATCTTTAGTTTCGGCTTTATAAAGTTAGAACTCACTTTCCCAATGTTTTATCAAGTTGCGATTCCATGATACATGCCGTGTGGTGCCCAGCAGATGCCCTCATAGGTTGATCTTTAATAATAGATATGAATAAAATCATATCTATTATAAAGCAACCAGCCTTCATGAGTCGAATGAACCTCTGTCTGATCTTGAGCCCTAAAAGTGGGCTTTCGAGAACAAACCAGATGCTTATGGGATTCAGCGCACATCATAGTTAAGTCCTTTGTTTCTAGATGTGATAGGGGTTAGAGGCTTGGTAACATCTTTAAGCGGGATGAAATGCCACTTAATAATGTTTTAGAGATTGAGATCTTTGATGTTTGGGGGATAGATTTCATAGGACCATTTCTGAATTCTTTCAAATGTGAATACATTTTAGTAGTAGCTGATTATGTTAGCAAATGGGTTAAAGCTATTACTACTAGAACATTTGATGCTAGAGTAGTCTTAGAGTTTCTTAGAAAGAATATCTTAAACATGTGATGCTTTATGGGCTATCGCACAATGTTTAAGAGTCTCATTGGTATGTCACCTTTGTTAACCACCAATTCAAGTCTTTGGTTAGAAAATATAATGTAACCCATAAAGTCACAACCCATATCACCCTTAAGCAAATGGTTAGGTAAAGGTTTCCAATAGGGAATTAAAGGTCATTTTAGAAATGACTAATAATAACTCAAGGATAGATTGGTCTAGAAAGTTAGATGATGCTTTATAGGTTTATCGCACTGCATTTAAGACTTCCATTGGTATGTCACCTTTTAGATTGTTGTATGGGAAAGAGTGCTATTTTCCTATTAAATTGGAACATAAAGCATTTTGGGCTATTAAATTTCTAAATTTTGATTTTAAGAATGCAGGCAAAAAGAGATTATTGCAACTAAATAAGCTTAATAAGATTAGGCTATGGGCATACAAAAGTGATGAACCATACAAGGAGAAAACAAAGTGTTGGCATGATAACAAGTTAAATCCAAAGGATTTTATTCCAAGAATAAAGGTGTTTTTGTATAATAGTCATTTGCGACTATTTTTTAGAAAGCATAAATCGAGATAGAAGGGACCATTTGAATTAGTATATGCCATAAAGTATGGTATTATTACTATCAAACATCCAAATGATCACAAGGAATTTAAGGTCAACGGTCGCCACCTTAAACCATACTTTGAATACAATTTTAAAGTTACGTCTATGGTCATTACTCTTATGGATGTTCAGTAAGCCGGTGACTTGCTAAACTCAAAACTCTTTCTCTAACCTTAACTTTTTAATTAGTTTGTTTGTTGTTTTAACTTTAAAGTGTTCAACTTTTGATGTATTTTTCTAAATTTTTTGGTGATTCAATTATGAATTTATACTTGCCATTTTAGGATTGAAAATAGATGTGTTTGTGTTGATGGAAAAGGGTGCCAATTTTTAAAAATTTTGTGGAAAGTTTGTGAGTTATGACAAAGACTATTTTGTCTCTACTCTGACAAATGTGAGGCTTTATGTATTTTAGTACACAATGGTTAGTCATGGTGGAGACTATTTTGTCTCTGTCGTGACCAATGTGGTCTTTCATAACATTTAGTCCAATAGGGTTAGCCACGGCAGACACTAATTAGTCTCTGTTGTGACTTAAGCAATTATTCGATATAGAGGGGTTAGGCAAAGCATAGAATAATTAGTCTCTGTCGTGACCAGGCAATAATTAAAACATGCATTCTGGTAATTTGTGAGAGTCACGACAAAGAGTAGTTAGTCTCTGACATGGCCCTAGGAGTTCTAGCCACGATTGCTTATAAAAATGTCATTTTGCTTGACTCTTTGCATTCTTTTTCATTTTCCTTTCCTCTTCATTGGATTTTTGGCCTACTTACTCCTTTTCCATTTTATTTTGCTCACTTTGTGTGGAAATCCAAAACCAAGTAAGTATCTAATCTTCTCCTTCTTTTAAAATTTTGATTTTTATGTTATTTTTATTTTTTTTATGGATTAAGGCATGATTAATGTGGGTTTGTTCATGAATAGCTATTTTTGTTTAAGAGAAATATGATATGTATGTTTGGTTTTGGTTGCTACTTATTGATTTAAATAGATACCATTAGCAAGTGTGGTGATTTGCATGTTGAGTTTCATATCTTTTCTTTTGCACAATATGTAGAAACAAAGTGTTTTTAGGCTTAAGAGGTTTTCTTTTCATATCATTAAACATTCACACTAGGTGTTTGCTTAAATGTTTGTGAGATGCTATCTTACTTTGTTTGACCATGAAACCAAGCCTTTGCTCATTTGTTTTGAGAATAGTCCATTATAGCATTAAAGCAAGGAACGTGTGCTTAAGTTTAATATTGTATGAGATTAAATTAGCTTAGTTTATATCAAATGCTTAGTTGAGATATCTTTGTATAACGTGTGCTTAATTTGATCAACAATCTCATGTCATAATCATGTTTGCTATTTTCTTTTGGGCTTGTAATTTGTTTATAGCTACTGGTATGCTTCTTGTGTTTACTTGTTTTATACCCAAGTTTAGTGTGCCATACTTGATAATTGATATGTTAGTTATATTATAAAGTGACTGAAATCAATTTTAACAACTTGAGACCATGCATTATATTTGTACTTTCTTTAAATCTCTGTAAAATTAACAAGTTGACTTTCTTTGTCTAGATTGATGCTTATTTTGAATTGTTTTGTCTTGATGTAATGGCACCTAAAAGAGCAGGAAAGGAAGTTGGTTCTTCATCCTCTGTACCATAAGAAGCTATAATAGTTAAGGTATCGAGATGGGTATGAGTTGAGTTCAAGGTCGGTTGGGAAAATTTTTCCAAACCTAACTACATCCCAACACCATATTTGGACTTTGGTGTGCTGTAGGGATTTAATCTTTATAAAGAAGTGCAAAGAATGATAGCCAACAATAGATGGACAAATTTTATGGAAAAATGAAAGGTGTATCTATGGATTTTTTTGGCCACTGTGCACATTTGTATTGGACAGGAGAGTCATACGAATGAAGGGAAAGTTAGTTTTTGGCTTGATAGGTAGTCCTACACGATGACATTTAATCAGTTCTTAGCTCATTTAGGATTTGATCCACATGCTGCTAGAGGGTTAGACACTCTTAACAAGCAAGAAATTTGGAATGAAATTTGTGATGAATAAGAGCCATCAAATTATGTGACTGGCTTGAAAAAGGTGCATCACTTGTGCAACCATATGCTTAGAATCTTGCACAGATGGCTCACCTTATCTATATTCACTCATACAGGAGGCCTAAGGTAGGTAAATGCGATGGACACTATTGTTCTATGTAGGATGGTGCAAGCAATTCCAATTAATGGAGTTATGTTTATTGCAAGGAAAATTGAGGAGCTCCAAGCTTTTCCCAAAAGTCTAAGTAAAATATCCCTTGGAGGGATTGTTACAATTTTGGCAAAAGCTATCAATCGTAATCCAATGGGAAGAAATATGGGTGAACCAACCCTATTTGATCAAAAGATGTTGAAAACTATGAAGGTACTTATTGAGGATGAGAGGTGACCAAGGACTTAGCGTTTATCAGACAGAGAGACATACCTCTTCGAAGTTGTCAAAGGAAAGATCGACTTACCAATAGCTGATGGTACAGTCGTTACTCTATCTTCGCAATAATTTACTAAAATCATGTCCAAATTTGACACATTAGTAGCTAGGTAAGCAAAATTAAAAGAAAGCCAAATAAAGCTAATATCAAGTGTGAATTGGTTGATCACTTCAATCACTTTGACACGGTATAGATTTGACATGCATTTTCCACCACCACTACAAGAATGAGTTCAGGGATTCCCTAACTCCCATGATTTTGAGATATTATTTTTGTTTTATAGAGGACAACAAACTTTTAAGTGTGGGGTAGGGGTATTTTGGGAAAGAAGTCTATAGGAACTTTTTGAAAATTTGATGGAATGTTTTGTGTGCTTAAACACTCACTCACCACAGTTTAGCAATTTATGTTATTTTTCTTTTTAGTAGTTTAATTGTTGTTTTAAACTATTTATTTTTAGTAATGTTATGTTGTTTTGATTTAATTTTTTTTCTTATTTCATTATTATTGTTTTAGTTTAAATTTTTTGTTTTTTTTTGTTATTTTATTGCTTTAAGTTTATTTTATTTTTTAGCTTTTGTTTTTATTTAGTTGATTGTTATTTTTGCTTTAGTTTTTGTCTTTTGTGGTTATTATCTACTGTTGCATCTTAGTTTAGTTTACCCTCATTTGTTGTCCCTGCTGTGAATGAATTTAAACTTAGAGTTAGAAGAGCTTATTTAGAATAGTTTGAATAGCAAGAAAGTAGTAGTTTGTTGAATGAATTTTCTTTTTGGTTAGTTTCAATTGGATCAATATTAGTAAGTTTCCTAAAATTGTACACTTTAGGCCTATTTTCAAAAATTAGAAAAACCTGATTGAGTAGCAATTTTTGAACGCTAGAACTTTTCTCACCACCCTTAAAGTGATAAAACAACTCGAAAGTGAGAATAGGAAATGTCTTAGGCAAATGTTTATTGATTAAACACTGAAAAGGACTTTTAGCCTACCCTTTTGTGAAAAATCCTTTGCAAGCCTTTTTGAGCCTATTTAATGATGCTAAATGTGTGCTAAGATAGTTTTTTGTTGTTGCACTCCTATTAATACCCTTTAAACCAAAAAAACCTTTATGTTACCCTTCCAAGAACTGGCCATTCTAGGAGTAGGTTAAATGAATGTTCAAGGGTTGTTCAAGTGAGTGTAGGGGTAAACTTCAAATGTTTGCAAGTTTAGAAATGGGATATATTGACAAGTTTTATATTATTGTGAGATTTCAGTTTGTAGTTCTTTCTTTGGTAAAATTATTGCGAGTCCTTGCTTATGATTTTAGAAATGACTGATCTAGCTTTTGTCTCATTTCTTAAAAGAAAAAAAAAAAGAGTTGCAAGCTAGCAATCATAATAACATCTAAGTGTGGGGTATTGTAGAGAAGAAGAATTTTAAGCTCTTGAAACATTAATTGAGCTAAAATCTTTTAAGTAAAAATTTTAGGGAATTCTTCTCTCTTGTACTAATTTTTTTGGAATAATGTTCTACATTCTAGATAGTTGAGTGATTGCAATGAGTTAGAGTATTAATTTTTGGGAAAAAATGGTAAATTGGATTAGAGAACAGTTGTTCTAATTTGTATATCCTAATCCTGTTCTTGCTTAGCAATACCTTAGCCACATTACAACTCGTTTAAAACCTAAGGATCTTATCTTGTTTAGAGTCATTTACAGAGATGACCTTCATTTTTCGGTGCTAAAGGAGAGGCCTATAACATCTCTTAGTTTCAAGTACAAAACTGCGTGTGCAATCTCTTGCACATAAATTCTTTTCTCGATTGTAAGATTATGCTGGACTTTTTTTTTTGAGTGCATAAAAATTGTTTTTGCTTATTACACACTCACAGAGAAGCTGGCTAGTATGGTTTAGTTTGAATCTTTTTGGTTTATAATTTCATTTAGTGACTTTTATTGAGTGTTGTTAAAATTTTTATGAATTTGTTTTCTTTCTCTTAAAGTTTGGATATACAAGAATAAACAAAAGCTAAGTGTGGGGTATTTGATTACTCCAATATAGTATTTTTTTAGTGTATTTTTATTTATGTTTTTATCTCGTTTTGCGTGTTTTTAGTATTTTTTTGTTATGTTAGAAAGTATGCCCTAGAGCCCATGTAATAGGGATTTATTTCATATGTATGAATTTATATTCTTAATAAAAGGCATCATTCACTTATTAATGCTATGTTTAAATACATGAGTTTGTAAATCTTAAATTAATAAATGAAGTCCTAGATATTATAAACACAATACAAAGACAATCATAAAGTATTCATGATATGAGATGTCTATTGCATGCAAATGTGTTAATATCTAAATATCTCTAGTCATAGAATTAACAAGACATGACATTGTTAATTCGGACAGACTAGCACATGTTATGCTTCTTGAATGGTTCAAGCAGTGGTTCTCATAACTCTGATTATGGAAGATATTCAAAGCTAACATGTGGATGCTTGTTAGAAGAACAAGTTCATTGGAGACCTGCAAAGAGAATCCTCACATGGATATTAAATCTATGTTAGTGAGGAATCTCTTCATAGCGGTTGTGCAAGTATCCTTAGACTTGAGATCACCAAGGTTATCTTAATTAGCAAGTGGTATACTTTGACTCCATAACTGATTACTTCCAACTGGGGGTGAACATAGTTAGGAGGTTGGGTATATCATGACCTATTTGAAGTTAGTTGAGTGATCAATAAAGGATTCACCATCCCAGATTTATTAAGGGAAGTTATCTGGCAAGATTCTATAATTGCCTTGTTCAGAGAATCTCTGGCCAGAGTAATATGCCAAGATGGATAAAGATCCATGAAGGGCATTTTGGAAACAATGGTTAAATTAATAGAACATACATAATTAGATTTATATGAGTTGATAGAAATCCATACTCAGAATCTAATTGAGATAAGAGTGGTGAAAGGAGTAATTGCACGGTAACTGTTTCTATGAAAGGGTATAGTCAAACCACTTGACTTTCCTGACATTTGGGCAGTCATGATGTCTAGCTAGAGGCCGCTTATGATTTGTATAATAGTGTATCATAAATATCAATAGGGATTGATAAAATGATTTAAAGAAGTTTAAATCATGTGAATTTTGAATAGAACTCACAATTACATATTATACTGTCAATATGGACAGTAACCCAATAGGTCACACGCATATAGAGAAAAGCATAAAATGGTAAAATGACAAGGATAATAATATTTGATATTATTATGGGAATAGAAAAATAAATAAGAAAATAATTAATTAAAGAGTTTAATTAATTATGATCAAGTAAAATTGTTCGCAGAACTTTTTAGAAATGTTCTGTAAAATGGACCTAATTAAAATAATGTATTTCATAATTAATTATTATTGGACTATAAGTGTTATAGGCTTGATATAATAATTAATAGATCCATTGGAGAAAATATTGGAGGCCCAAAAATTTGAGTTTGGCGCAGAAACCCTCTAGAGGAAGGGTTTCACACCAACTTCAAACAGAAGACCTTAGAGGCCTAATTCTTGGACTAAAATAAATTAAATATATTTCATAAGTGTTATAGAGCCTAAATATTTAATTTGGTTAGATTTGGAATTCATTTGGGTAATTAAATCCAAGTATATGCACAAAGGGCCTAGTTTGTAGGTTTTATGCATAGTCTTTTGTGAAAGGGCTTAAATTGGATTTAATTGAGCCCAAATAAATTATTAATAATTTTAGAAGCCCATTTAATATTTCTCCAGCAATTTTAAAGAGCCCAATCCTATTATGAAGTTGGATTTTTAACCTAACTATAAAAATCCAAGTGATAGGGTTTTAGGGTAACAAGGTGAACAATTGAGAGAAAAACATATTCTCTCACTTTTCTCTCAACCCTAGCCGCCACCCCCTTGCTAGCATCAAGGGGATTTCAGCCGGCCCCTTGTTTCCTCCATTGTTGGTTCATTCAATCATTCTCTAGTGTGAATTACTCATTGGAGGTGTTCGATTTTGGACACTATGGTTTGCGACAACCCGATGAGAAGGAAAATTAACTATTCAACAAAAATCAAAGGTGATTTTTCTTATTGCCATTAATATGTATATTGTAAATTCATGGCAATATCAGATCTATTGGTTAAAAAATTTTAAATTCCACTTATGTATGAGATGCATGTGACCGATAATTCCCAACATGTTAAACCTCTATTTTTTTGCCAAATTGGATTATTTTGATAGTTTTTTAGGGTTAGTGTGTTTAACGGTGAGATTTTGACTTTTGTGTAGAAGTTTGACTTTGGTCATGGTAGAGAGTAATTAGTCTCTGCCATGACCCCTAAAGAATTCCAAAACTCACCGTTTCACTAATAATCATGGCAAAGAGTAATCAATCTCCACCGTGACCAATGCAGTTTTCAAATAACTCAGGCTAAAATCACTATCCACAGCTGAGAGTAATTAGTCTCAGCCATGACCCATTCAAAAGTACGATTATAACTACTTAGTCACGAAAAAAAGTAAACAGTCTCCACCATGACTCACTCAGAGCTATAAAAGAACAGAGTCTGTTTGGCAAGAGGGGGAGGAGACATAGATTTTCATTTTCTCTGTATTTTTCTTCAGCAGTTTGAGGGTTTTTAAGCTTTCTCTTTCATTGTAAACACTTTATTTTATTGATTTAAATAGTTTTAGAAGATTAAACGCTAGATTTTCATTAATTGATCATAGTTTTAGTTTCTTTTCAATCAAGACTTGCTGGGATTGGAGAAGAAAAGTTGGTTCCGATTTTAGATTCAGATTTATCAAATGTGTTTAAGATTTTCTTTCTATTTGGTCTCTTTGTTTTATTCAATGTGTAGTAAGTAGTGAGCTTGTTGTTTGGGGATCTATGAATCCCTATACCTATGTAAAACTCTATGTTATTTTGATTTATATATATGATCAAATGTTTCATTTCTCCTTATGATGATCTTGATATTCATTTTATGCAAGTATTTCTTCATTCTCTTATTTAAGATGAATAGGTTTTATGCTTGTTTGGATTGAATGCCATATTGCTTTGTTTTGGTATGTTATAGCTGCATGTTTAATAGTGATTTCGAGATGGAGGCTATTAGATCTAGAGTTATGGGCATTGTAGATTCAGAAATAGGTAAGAAATGAATGGGTATTGGGTTGATTGGCTTTGGAATAGGAAATCAATCTATACCTAGAATTTATTAGACCCATACTTAAGCTAGCTATTTGATTGGCTCCGGAATGGAAAATCGGATAGTTAGAGTAGTTGGCTCTGGAATGGGTAACTTAGGTATTGTTGAGTCATTCACATCTAGATCATATAAATTTTATATTAAAAATATGTTTTGCATTAGGTATAGGGAGGATTAGATCCTTAAGCAGCATTGTTAGTAATTGTTTTACTCTAATTTCTATACTTTATTTTTATTATTCTTGATTGCTTTACAATTTTGATTTAATTTGCTTTATTTTTTTAGTTAAGTCTGGTAGATATAATTCTAATTAACAAAATAATTGGGAAAATTATTTGCATATACTAGTAATTAATCAAATTTTATCTCATAATACAATTTCTAGGGTACGATATTTTTGAGATCTTAAAAAACTTCCTTTGTATTACTTGCCAATTTAGTACACTTGCTAAGCACCCATCATATATCTAATCAAGCTTTAGTGAGATTTGTTTTTTGTAATCAAACTTTGTATGTAATATAAAGGTTCTAATTTAATAAAATGTGGCTTATACTAGACTTGTTTGAGTTATATAGTGATGTTCTTATTGGTTATTTAATGTGATTGTTATTGACCATAGAATTCAATAATACTCCTAAGGGGTATTAAGGTGTTATAATTTAGTGGTATTAGAGCAAAAGTTTAGACAATTTTAGATGATGTAGTGTCACTACAAAATTATATTAGAAATAAAAAGTTAAAGTGTGTATAGAATGTAAGTGATTATAAGAGTGAGCAAGTTTAGGTAGGAATGAATAGTGAAGTCTTGAACCAACGAGTTGATTAAGCAAAATAAAAGATAGAAATGTACTGTAAATAAATGCATATAGAAATTTTAGAGTATAGTGTATAGCACATAGGAGCAGGATATCTGTAGAATTTTAAGGACGAAATTCTTTTAAGGGTGAAAGGATTGTGACGCCCCAAGAAGTACTCCAGAGGAATTAGAACAAGTGAATGTGTGTATTTATGTAATTGTTAAGGGCATGTAAGTAATTGTATGATTAACGATTTTGTACTCAAAAGAGGCGCTAAATTGAAAAAATAAATGATAAATTAAGGTAATTAGGGAATAAAAGTTATAGAGGTATTAAAAAGAGATTTACCAAGGACTTAAAATCATTGACCAATGAGATTTGGCCATCTGGCCTTCTAGGATTGGCTAAGTGTTTAATTAAGGCAATTATTTTTTCCTTTGGATACGTTTGGCCAGCCACTTTGGCCAAAAACATTAAGAGTTTTTGTTTTTGCTTCATTATTTTCTCTTTCTTCTTCTTCTTTTTTGAAGCTTTCAAAAATCCTGCTCTTATTTAGGGTAGGAATTGCAAATTATATAAAGAGAGAGAGAAATAGAGAGATTTGTAGAAACTTAAGGTGAGTAAGAGTAAACTCATATCTTTTATCTTCTATAACACTTATTTGAGATTGATTAATTAGAAATTGAATGATGTTTTTGTGAGAATAACTAGAGAATCATGCAAGAGAAAGGTCAAGAAGAGATGTAAAGTAAGAGAATAGAGGAAAGAGCTTCAAATAAGGTATGAGCCTTGTGTATAAATTTAATAGTATAAAATTGAGTATTGGTGTTGTGTAATGTACTTGGAATATGAGGAAGTATAATTAAGAAGTCTAGACATGTTAATAAGTTGAAAGAATGCAGAAATAATGTTAGAGTAAAATTTTGTTATAAGGATCACAAGACCTATCATAACAATTTTAATCATAATGTGAGTTTTAAAAGCACCAATTGAAGTGATTCCAATTAGAAATGAAATTTAATATATGGATCTAAAAGTTGTAGAAAGAACCAAAATATAATTCTACCTCTAAAATCCTTGTATAGTAGCTTGAAATTGTGTAATGGCTACTGCCTTGTTAATGGGAGCAATATGTATATTTTTGTGTATATCTCCTTGTGTAATTGTTCAAATTCCCTAATTCTTTATTAGATGGAAACTAGAAAAATAGTGGAACAAATTTTTAGAAGAAAGTTTTGCTAGAAAATTGTGTTTGCTAAGTCAAATGTTGTGTATAAGGTGAACTTGGGAGTCTACCTGCTGAGTTCTAGGCAGATTACATCAACCCAGCTGAGACAAAGCTATCCCAGCTAGGTCACTTATATTTCAGTTAGGCAGAATGCTCTAACCTAGTTAAGACAAATGTCATCCCAGCGGGGTCACCTATGTTTTGTCCTCAACCCTTTCTGAACCTCACCCAAAGGTTATTAAATGTTTCTCGAACCTTTTTTAACAATAATAAAACTTTGTGAGCCTCTAAGGGAGTGTAATGGATCTTGTTATGCATGAATTAGCTTATATTTGATGGAATATGACATGGTATGAATGGGATGATAACGCAGCGGAAAAACAAAATTTTTTCATCATACATACCATACAAATCCGAAGTAAGAAACGAAACATGCAATTTTAGGGTTTTTGAAACTTACAACTTTTGATGCCTTTTAAATCTTGAATTTGGTGATGACCAGCAACTAAGATGACTTTGTCCTCTGGCCACAGCTGGGACACTTTGTCTCAGCCGTGGCCACCTTCTGGACTGAAAAAATTCGAATTCTGCATTGGCCAATTTGTCTCGGCTGCGACCCCTTTGAGTAGAAAAACCAGTCACACAAATTTATCATTTTCTCCATAATACACCGTTGGATCGAGCTGAAATTTTAACCATAGCTTTGTAACATCTTGATATACATTTTCAACGGTAGAGATTGGAATTTGTTATCTACAGGTCATTCCAAAAAATAAAATGGTGCGGATTAGGTATTCTTCAAGGGGCACGGCTGGGACCATTTTGTCTCAGCCGTGCTCTTGCCTATTTTTCTGCACAAGAGTTAAATTTACCCCATTAAACACACCAAAATATTGTAAATATCAATAAAATTTCATTTGGCATTAAAAGAGAAAGTTATTACACAAAATACTGAAAATCATGCAAAATAAACCATAGATACAAACAAAAATATATTGAAATTAAATAATAAAATTGGAGTTATCATCCGCCTTAGATCTCGATCACCAATGCCAAGGAACAGCCTTTTACGCCACTCTCTCTATTCTCACACACACAATTGCACCGTAGGCTTAAAATCGAGATTGCTAGCTCTCTTTTAAGGTATTGTGTAATGGCTATAGTTTGAAGCTACAAAACTTGATTTTGTACTTCTCTTAGGTTGCTATTACTACCCAAGAACAAAAGAGAATGAGGAACAATCCTTTCTCCTTGTGAAAATTGGACCAAAAGAATTAAGAGAGAGTGAGAGAGGAGTTCACGCCAAAACCTAGAAGAATTAGGGTTCACGCCAAACACAACCCTTAAGTCTCCTAAGGTTTTATTTCTTTATATATCATTATCTTTTTGGCAAGTGTTTGATCTGAATTTACTACCTCAAGATAATTAATTCAACCTCAAACACTTCCTAAAAATAAGTAGTATATTTTGAATTAAACTCCTTTGAATTTAAAATTCAAATTTGAAATAAAACATAAGACATATTAATCAACTAAATCACTTAATAAATATTAAGCATGTGCCAAAATTCCTTTAATTTTTCTCTATGAATTTTGGCTACTAATATTCCTAATAAAGTGATTTAATTTGATCATAAGTCTTTTAGGCTTTAATACTCAATTAATTAAATTAATGCAAGACATTTAATTAATTGAAATTAAAACTTATGGGCTGAATTTCTCTCTCTCATGGACCAAGGTCCAATAGCAATTTTATAACCCATTATACACATTAATTTGACTTTAATTAAAAGCCCAAATTAATGCCCAATACATTATTTAAATATTTTAAGCCCAATATTTTGTGTGCGATCCTATAGGTCCATTTAATGTTGGCAATGAATTAATAAATTAATTCAAAGGCTATATATATTCTCTAGCAAGATATTATAGCATTCCAAATTAAATGAAAATGCATATGGCATTTA
Source organism: Excoecaria agallocha (assembly GCA_037975025.1). Taxonomy (NCBI): domain Eukaryota; kingdom Viridiplantae; phylum Streptophyta; class Magnoliopsida; order Malpighiales; family Euphorbiaceae; genus Excoecaria; species Excoecaria agallocha. Next base: position 14,086,972 of record CM075821.1, on the reverse strand, counting down.
GTGACCTAATGCAAATTTTTATAGTCCCTTAGCCATAAATATCAGAATTAATATAAGGCATGAAACTAGTCATCCTTATATATATTAATTCCTTTCTTGATATCACAGTGACACTGAACTCTCAGATAAATAATGATTACTCATTATTTCATCTCGGTATGGCCATACACTTCTCAGTTCACTGATCAAGTGGCCGATGATATTTTCTCTCTTATTAAGAGGGGTAATCCCTTCACTTCTCTCATGCTCTCTAACATGAATCAATGCATACCCAATCATACTCGTATTTGTCACTCTGTTACGAGCACGTTAGGTGTATATCAAAGTACACAGTAATTCATAAAGAGTTTCATAGAGATTTTAGGTCTAAGAACTCCAATACCAAACTTGCATATGAGAAACACTTATGACTTGTACCATGTAGTGTTCTCATGAGCGGATCGTATCCAGATACCATGTTCTTTAACATGTATCTATGATCTCTGATTGACACTCTTGTCCTAATGATCCGTAAGACAGAACTCATAATATCAGAGAGAGCATACTAGTCTTAATTCATTATTATTCCCATAACAATGACTGACTAGGGATGTTTAGAATGAAGTCTCATTTGTTTCAAGGTCTTACAACCATGTGCCTCACACATGATAACTTAAACCGAAACGACATTCTTCGATAGTTTTATCAATTGACATGCACAGGAATACAAAAGATAAAACAAATGCCTCATTTTATTAATTTTAAGTGTTTTGGTACAATGCATTGGGGCTAGGGCTTACACTAACAATCTCCCACTAGCACTAGTCCCAATTGGGCATAGCCCTAAGACCGAACGCTCTCAAATGAGCTTCGTGCAAATTTGGATGCAACTATTTCGTCAAAGGATCTGCTACATTGTCTTCACTTGCTATCTTGCTAACCTTGACGTCCCCACAATCAATGATTTCTCTGATCAGGTGGTACCTCTTAAGTATGTGTTTGGATTTTTGGTGTGACCGGGGCTCCTTTGCCTGTGCGATGGCCCCGTTGTTATCACAAAAAATTTCTAATGGATCTAGGATGCTTGGGACCACTCTTAATCTAGAAATGAAATTTTTAATCTAAACAGCCTCTTTTGCAGCCTCACTTGCTGCAATATACTCAGATTCTGTAGTTGAGTCGGCAACGATCTCTTGCTTTGAGCTTCTCCAGTTGACAACACAACCGTTCAAAAAAAATGAATCCAGATTGCGATCTAGAATCCTGAGTGCTGGTCTGAAAAGCAACATCGGCATAACCTTGTATGACGAGCTCTTATTGACCATCATACACCAAGAAGTGATCCTTAGTCCTTCGCAGGTACTTCAGAATCCCTTTTATAGTAGACCAGTGCTTCTCACCAGGGTGTTGTTGAAACCTACTGGTTATACTCAGTGCATGAGCAACATCCAACCTAGTACATAACATAGCGTACATGATAGATCCAATAGAAGATGCATATGGGATTCTACTCATGTTATCCCTTTCCTCTTTGGTTTTAGGGCATTGTTCTTTAGTCAAAGGAACTCCCAAAGCCAAAGGTATGTACCCTTTCTTTGAGTCTCCCATACTAAAATGCTTTAGTACTTTGTCTATGTATTTTTCTTGACTTAGTCCCAAGAGCCGATTCGATCTATTTCTATAGATTCGAATATCAAGTATTGTCTCGGCTTCACCTAAGTCTTTCATTGAGAAACATTTTCCCAACCATTGCTTAACCTTTTGCAATGTTGGAATGTCATTCCCAATGAGAAGGATGTCGTCCACATATAGGACTAGAAATACTACTATGCTCCCACTAACATTCTTGTACACACAAGGCTCATCTTCGTTCTTGATGAAGTCAAATTCTTTGACTGCCTCATCAAAATGAAGATTCCAACTTCAGGATACTTGCTTTAATCCATAAATGGATTTTTGAAGCTTGCAAATCTTCTTAGGATGCTTGGGATTGACAAAACCCTCAGGCTGTGTCATATACACATCCTCAAGTAAATTTCCATTAAGGAAAGCAGTTTTGACATCCATTTGCCATATCTCATAATCATGATATGCAGCTATGGCAAGCAAGATCCTAATGGATTTGAGCATGACTACAGGCGAAAAGGTCTCGTCATAGTCTACACCATGAGTTTGTCGAAAACCTTTTACTACTAGTCTACCTTTGTAGGTCTTATCAGCTTTGAGTTTGAATAGCCACTTACATTCAATTACCTTAGCACCTTCCGGTGGATCAACCAAGGTCCAAACCTGGTTATCGTACATTGATTGCATCTCGGATTTCATGGCTTCAAGCCAATTTTTCGAGTCTGGGCTCTCAATAGCTTCTCAGTAGGTAGTAGGATCCTCACGATCTACTAACTCAATAGCGTCACTATCAGTGATTAGAAATTCATATCTCTCAATCTCCTGACATACCCTACTGGACCTTCTAGGTTCTTGTGTAATGGGTTCTTGTTCCACAACTGGTTGTGAACTTGATCCCATTTCCAACTCATCCTCTATAGGAGTTTGTGGCGCTTGAATTTCTCCAAGTTCTACTTTACTCCCACTGTCTTTCTTAAGAAGGAACTCCTTTTCCAAGAAAATAGCCTTGCGAGCAACAAATACTTTGTTCTCGGCTTGTGAGTAAAAGTAGTATCCCTTTGTTTCTTTAGGATAACCCACAAACAAGCAGACACTGGATTTGGACTCTAGTTTGTCAGATGTTAATTTCTTATCATGTGCTTCATAGCCCCAAATCCTGAGAAAAGACATATTGGGTTCTTTCCCAGTCCATACCTCGTATGGTGTCTTCTCAACTGCTTTAGTTGGAGTATGGTTCAATAGAAATGCAGTAGTTTCTAATGCATAACCCCAAAAAGAGATAGGAAGATTAGCTTGACTCATCATAGATCAAACCATGTCCAACAAAGTTCGATTTCTCCTTTCGGACACACCATTCCATTGAGGTGTTCCAGGAGGAGTAAGCTGTGAAATAATACCACACTCCTTTAGATGACTGTCAAACTCTTGGCTTAAGTATTCGCCACCTCGATCTGATCGAATGGCTTTTATACTTTTGCCAAGTTGGTTTTCTACTTCGTTCTTAAACTCTTTGAATTTCTCAAAAGTTTCAGACACTTCATTGGATAGACATAGCCATATCTACTGAAGTCATCTGTGAATGTCACGAAGTAGCTAAAACCACCTCTAGCATGTGTACTTAAAGGTCCACATACATCGGTATGTATTAGTTCCAATAAGCCATTAGTTCTCTCACCTTTTTTATTAAAAGGACACTTTGTCATTTTTCCATACAAACATGGCTCGCATGTGTCATAAGACTCTAAGTCGAATGACCCAAGCACTCCAGTTTTGTGGAGTCTTGAAATGCGGTTTTCGTTTGTATGTCCTAAACGACAATGCCAGAAGTAAGTAGGGTTCAATTCGTTTGATTTAACCCTCTTTGTATTAATGTTGTATATGGACTCTCTGTTTTGTAAATCAAGGATATAAAGGCCATTTTGCAACATGGTATTACCATAAGAAATGCCTTGGCGACGAATATGAGCATTGCCATTTTTAATAACAAAATCAAATTCATCATTATCCAAACATGAAACTGAAATAATGTTTCTGCTCATAGCAGGCACATAATAACAATTATTCAAAATAATACAAAGTCTGGAAGGTAAAGTGAGGTGATAGTCGCCTATCTCCATGGCAGCAACTCGTGCTCCATTCCCCACACGGAGGTCCACTTCATTCTTCCCAAGTAACTGCCTATTTCTTAGCCCCTGCACATTTGAACAAATGTGAGAACCACAACCGATATCCAATACCCAAGTGGTAGAAATAGAAAGGTTAATTTCAACAACAAAAATACCAAAACTGGACGCCTTGGCTCCATTCTTCTTTTGTTCTTCCTTGAAGAGAGAGCAATTCTTCCTCCAATGCCCTATCTTGTTGCAATGGAAGCAAGTGCTCTCACTCTCTTTGAGCTTCTGCGCCTTGGGCTTGGATTGGGCCTGAGGTGCACTCCCACTTGACTTGAACCGAGTCAGGTCATTTTTGGGTTTTGCCTTTCCTTTTCCCTTTCCCTTAGCGGGTCCCTTTTTAATGCCCCCTTGAACCATCAATACGGGATTGGTCTTTTGAATGTTCTCTTCAGCATTCTTAAGCATCCCATGGAGTTCAGTGACTGACTTGTTCATTGCATGCATGTTATAATTCATCACGAATGGATCATAATCATCAGTCAATGATCCTAAGATCAAGTCAGTGGCCAATTCCTTTGGCACTTGTACCTCAAGCTTCTCAAGAGTATCAAGATACCCTTTCATCTTGAGTACATGGGTACTAACAGGAGTACCCACAGCCATCTTACAAGAAATTAAGGCCTTTGTTGTCACGAACCTCTCGTGACGAGCTTGCTCTTGGAACATCTCCTTGAGGTGCACCATGATCGCATAAGCCTCTTGGTCCATAAATTGCTTTTGCAAGTCAGGCACTATTATGGCCAGCATCAAATAGGTCACATCATTGGAGTCACTCTTCTTGGTCTCAAAAGTTTCCTTTTGAACCGCAGTGGCGTTCCTAGCAGGTTCTTCAGGCAAGGGTGCATCCAAAACATACAACTTTTTCTCTTGCTTAAGAATTATTCTTAAGTTTCGAGACCAGTCTATGAAATTGGTGCCATTCAATTTGTCCTTTTCAAGGACCGATCGCAATGAGAAATTGTTGTTTGAAGATGCCATTTTCAATCTACAATAAAATTTAGCAAGATTAAATGAGGTCTTATTTATGATCCTACAAACCGAATCAATATCCCTTTAAATAATTCGCGTTAGTGATTTAATGTGGGCCAAGATCCACTTTTCACAACAACTTATTAGTCAAGCTGAGCTTATACACCTAATAAGTTAAGTTACTTAGGTAGGAAAACTCAAATCATGTCTCGTACATGACTCTTGGATCAAATGGGCTAACATCTTAAGATATCATAACACAACCCATTTATTAGTTGCCTAGGTCCGGGCATCCCTTTCCATGTTAAGTCCAACCTACATCCACAACCCATGCCTCACAAAGATAATCGGGCGCATCTAGGACTCCTAGTCTACGTGACCGATGATCGATGCCTTGACATGTTTCGAATTTAGAAGGCAACTTTGTGACTTACTATTTTAGGGATTCATTTTATTACGGCTTACATGGCATACACTTTGTCATCCATACATAGTATGCATATATAAATAATTGCATAAAGTAAAGTATGACAAACATGGGCCCAAAAACCTACAACTAAGATTCTATACTATTACATAAGAATCTTCGAGTTGGGCTTCTCCACTCCGGTGGGCTTCATCTTGATTTACAAAGTCTTCAAGTATATTTTATTCTAAGAAATAAATGAAACTTTTACAATAAAATATAATGGCTCGCAGGCCATATTTAATTACAAAAACCCAGGGCTCATGAATGCACCATGCATATCCATTCATCACACCAAACTAGCAAATAAATATACATAGCATTCATGGATCAAACAAAGTCCAATTTTAATTAATTTAGCCAAGCCCATTAATGGAAATTGTGTACTTGAACCTTTAAGAGATGACCCCATGATGGGCCTGGGTGGAAGCCCAATGGACTAAATCCTCTTATTGAATAAGTTCTCTTAAAAGCCTAAAACACAAACTAGTTAAATTTGTGCCATAAATCAACTCTAGTATAATTTCCAATTTTGCCATTTTTAATTTTATGTCATACAGCCCATAAACATTAAAAATACATATAATATGTGCTAACATGAATTAAAACACAAAATCATGAAGAACATATATATATGGTACACGGCATGCATATAAAACAAACAAACAAACAACAAAACTAGTTGTTTAATGCTTATGTGATGCCACAAAAAATGCACAAATGCTTAAAACAATTTTATGAGTCATTTAATAAATTAAATAAGGTCATAAATATTGATTTAATATTCTATACCATTTTAATCTAAATGTGTTTTTACCATTTTAATCAAAACAAAACAAACAATGTTGATTAAACATGTAACAAACACAAACTAGACATAGTTTTAAGTTATTTTAAAATTAATCAATTAAATTGTCATGGACCAGAATTAAAACCAAATTTAAAATATGTCCAGACTTGATATTTAATCTTTAAAAATTACTTACAAACATTCCAAAATCGTTTTTACATTTAATATTTAAAACTAGTTGTTAAACTTACAATTAACATGCCAAAATGCACCTAGTTTTAATATTAACATGTACCATCAGGTATTAGCAATTAAATCTGACCATTAATAGCCCCTAGAACATCTTAGGACAGTATATTAACATGTCATATTAATTATAATACCTATCTAATCAATTAAAATCGTTTTTACACCAAAACAATGCAAAAAACTCAAAACAGAAAATTTCAGATTTGCATGTTTTCATAATGATGATTTTTAATTAATTTTTTCATGCATATAAAGCACTAAAATAAGCATGTTTAGGCTTTGATACCACTGATGGAATATGACATGATATGAATGTGATGATAACGCAGCGAAAAAATAAAATTTTTTCATCATACATACCATACAAATCCGAAGTAAGAAAAGAAACATGCAATTTTAGGGTTTTTGAAACTTATAACTTTTGATGCCTTTTAAATCTTGAATTTGGTGATGACCAGCAACTAAGATGACTTTTTTCACCTTAGATCTTGATCACCAATGCCAAGGAACAGCCTTTTACGCCACTCCCTCTATTCTCACACACACAATTGCACCGTTGGCTTAAAATCGAGATTGCTAGCTCTCTTTTAAGTTATTGTATAATGGCTATAGTTTGAAGCTACAAAAATTGATTTTGTACTTCTCTTAGGTTGCTATTACTACCCAAGAACACAAGATAATGAGGAACAATCCTTTCTCCTTATGAAAATTGGACCAAAAGAATTAAGAGAGAGTGAGAGAGGAGTTCACGCCAAAACCTAGAAGAATTAGGGTTCACGCCAAACACAACCCTTAAGTCTCCTAGGGTTTTATTTCTTTATATATCATTATCTTTTTGGCAAGTGTTTGATCTGAATTTACTACCTCAAGATAATTAATTCAACCTCAATCACTTCCTAAAAATAAGTAATATATTTTGAATTTAAAATTCAAATTTGAAATAAAACATAAGACATATTAATCAACTAAATCACTTAATAAATATTAAGCATGTGCCGAAATTCCTTTAATTTTTCTCTAGGACCTTCGGCCACTAATATTCCCAATAAAGTGATTTAATTTGATCATAAGTCTTTTAGGCTTTAATACTCAATTAATTAAATTAATGCAAGACATTTAATTAATTGAAATTAAACCTTATGGGCTAAATTTCTCTTTCTCATGGACCAAGGTCCAATAGCAATTTTATAACCCATTACACACATTAATTTGACTTTAATTAAAAGCCTAAATTAATGCCCAATACATTATTTAAATATTTTAAGCCCAATGCTTTGTGTGCGATCCTATAGGTCCATTTAATGTTGGCAATGAATTAATAAATTAATTCAAAGGCTATATATATTCTCTAGCAAGATATTATAGCATTCCAAATTAAATGAAAATGCATATGGCATTTAGTGACCTAATGCAATTTTGTATAGTCCCTTACCCATAAATATCAGAATTAATATAAGGCATGGAACTAGTCATCCTTATATATATTAATTCCTTTCTTGATATCACAGTGACACTGAACTCTTAGATAAATAATAATTACTCATTATTTCATCTTGGTATGGCCATACACTTCTCAGTTCACTGATCAAGTGGCCGATGATATTTTCTTTCTTATTAAGAGGGGTAATCCCTTCACTTCTCTCATGCTCTCTAACATGAATCAATGCATACCCAATCATACCCGTACTTGTCACTCTGTTACGAGCACGTTAGGTGTATGTCAAAATACACAGTAATTCATAAAGAGTTTCATAGAGATTTTGGGTCTAAGAACTCCGATACAAAACTTGCATATGAGAAATACTTATGACTTGTACCATGTAGTGTTCTCATGAGCGGATCGTATCCAGATACCATGTTCTTTAACATGTATCTATGATCTCTGATTGACACTCTTGTCCTAATGATCCGTAAGACAGAACTCATAATATCAAAGAGAGCATACTAGTCTTAATTCATTATTATTCCCATAACAATGACTGACTAGGGATGTTTAGAATGAAGTCTCATTTGTTTCAAGGTCTTACAACCATGTGCCTCACACATGATAACTTAAATCGAAATGTCATTCTTGGATAGTTTTATCAATTGACATGCACAGGAATACAAAAGATAAAATAAATGCCTCATTTTATTAATTTCAAGTGTTTTGTTACAATGCATTGGGGTTAGGGCTTGCACTAACAATATTACCATGGATTTATGTGTGAATCATAGTATAATATGTTGATTATTATAGCATAAGTGCATGAAATGTGAAGTTAGTGAATAATTATGAATGTACTATTGATATGTGTGTGTGTGTGTGTGTGTGTGTAGTTCAAATGAAGTGTTTCATCTTAGTTGAGCATAAATGTGATTGAATGGTCAATATGTGAATAAAGTCTTAGTGTATGCTTGATTTAGATATGGTCGGGGACTCATATGGGACAGTGAATTGATACCTTCTTAGTATCTAGTGTTAGCACCTTAAGAGTGCCTAGTGAATCAATACCTCTAAGCATCTAGTGTTGACACTATGATAGTGTCTAGTGCTTCGATGCCTATATGGTATCTAGTGTGCCCACATGTCCAAAATCATAATAGGGTCAAGTTAAGAAAGTGATTATAGTGTATTTGTACTATGCTTAATAAGAATGTAATAATTAAGTATACGATGATGGTAATGTAAGATACATGTATGTGTGATTGGCATGATATAAAGTGTATGGTTTATATACATTTATACGTTATTGATAATTAATAAAATTTAAATTGCATGTTAGAACTATGTGGTTCTAATTTTTGATTTTGGTATACATAGGAAGCTTGGGATACTAATTTCGAGTTTAAACTAAATATTGATGTATTGTTAAGTACCTCTGTGATTAGTGACAAATTAGAAAAGTGACCTATAAAAGAGTTTCAAGGGTGAGTAGCAACTATAGAGCATTTACTAAATAGTAAAATTAGAAGTGATAATACTTCGAATTGGGTGGAGTTAAATGACTAGTAAAGATAGTTGTGCAGGAGTGGATAGTTGAGTTGTTCGTGCACCTAGGAGTAATTCTAAACAATGAAGGTTAATAATAGTTAAGTTTTAATAGTGTATTTAGTGGAAATAATACTAAAGTTATAAATGAATTAGGCGTGTTTTTAGTTATACTCAGTGAACTAATTCTATAAATAACTTAGTTATGTATTACTTGAGTAGCTATGGAGTTGAAGACACTCCAGAGGATAGGATTATGGCAACCACGAAGAGTCTCCCAAAGATGTAGTATCGATCATAAAGGCATTATATTTTGTAAAATTCTTAACTGTATATCTAATCAAGTTTTGGTCGAATTTGTTTTTTGTAATTAGCTTTGCGTGTAATATGAAGGTTCTATTTTAATAATATGTGGCTTATACTATAGTCATTTTAGTTATATAGTGATGTTCTTATTAGTTATTTGATGTGATTATTAATGACCGTGGCATTCTGTAACACTCTTGATGGGTATTAAGGTGTTACAATACAAATACTTGAATCAATATTTGGCATAGGTGTTATATGGCATATTTGCTTTTTTTTTTTTTAACTTTAGTTCAGGATTTGATTTGAGAAAAAGTAGGAGAATCTAGTAGAAATAAATGAAAAGCAATAATTTTTGAATGGCAAATATATGAGCTAATTTGAACTTGATTTAGTTAGAGATTAAATAGGAGAATTGGTTGAAGATTAAATAGAAGAATTGGTTGGAAATTAAATATGAGATCAGTTGATTTGAGCTCAAATTGACCTTCTTATTCCTACAATTTCTCTCTACCTCAACACCACCATACACTTACCCAGGATAAGTGTTTATAGTATTTGTAAGAGATTTTACGAGGTTAGGAAAATAAAATTGAAAGAATCTAGAGGAAAACATTATAATTTATTTTTTGCACATGGTTTGTTTGTTGTGAGGTGTGGTGGTGTAACACCCTACTAACATAATGGCCTTCCGTACATGGTGTATAACTTGGATTACTGTTGCAAGTTATATTGCAATGGGTTGTTCAAATTAATGATTTACATCTTAAGTTTTATTTTTAAGTCCCAATTTATGTTTGGTATCTCTAGATTACTATTCTTTTGGTAAAAATTTTGGCAGTATAACGGCTTAAAAATCGTGCTACCCAAACCTGCGAAATTAAAATTTAACACTCCCAATAATCCATCTCCGACTCCATAACTTCAATTACATGCATGGCACTTCTATAATTGTCCAACAATCAACAACACAGCACAACATCCATACACAAGTTCTCATCACACACACACACATATATATACACAATCATCCAAAAATTTAGTGTCTTGATACATCAAATAGACTATATACCCTAATGCCTATCATAGGCGGAAACAAAAATAAACTCAAAGTTAATCCTAATTGTTTTGTCACATATACATACCTTCAACTTCGCCTTCCTCCACTTCCTTTATATACTTGTCCCTGCACGCAGTCACCAAATCTTGCGCTAAGCAACATTGTTGCCTAGTGATAGATACAACTACACAAAATTTCATTTAATAATATAAATTTTTACTAAATTAACATATTGCCCTTTTTGTTACTTTTATTAATTTAATTCCCATTAATTTGATTAATTCATAAATTAACACTCAAGCCTTATTATATTTAATTTTCTTTTTAATTACCATAATAATCTTACCTAATTGTAAAATTACGATTAAGTCCCTAAACTTTTTGTTTACCCAATTTGACTTCGTTTGACTTTCATTTTAACTCCTTTGACTTCCTTTTGACTTTTAATTTGTTTCAAGTGATAAATTTCCTTTTTAGTCCTTAAAGTGCCCGTTAAGTGAGAAATTACATTTTAGTCCTTAAATTTTTCATTAATTTATAGTTTTGCCCTTTTTGCTTAAATTGACCTTCTTTTAACCATCCTATTTATTCTAAATTACCGTTTTACCCTTAGTTTATCGTGTAATCACCATTTTACCCTTTTTGAACATGTTAATCTTATTTTTCACATTATTTCCTATTTATTTTCATTTATGACTTCTTTTATGTAAAATTTACCATTTAGTCCTTATTTTCTTACAAAAGTACCATTTTGCCCCTAGTAGTCATCAGTGAAAATCTTCGAACCGGATATGCGGGACGAGGACTGTATGAGATTATTATGTGACTGTATGAGTGAGGTGACCATAAATTCATAGTCATTCCTCGATAATAATTTACTGAATTATATTACCACGTTATATGGGTCTCTATGGCTAGCCATTATATCATAGGGTCCTAGATCAACCATTGTATACTAAAGGCAACTATATTTTATGCTTTATATTGTATTTCCATTAAATTCACCAAGGTACACCCATTATGTAACATCTCATACATCATCATTTTATTGCAATCATGCATACTATACATGAATTCATAATGTAGGTGAAAAATAACAACTAAACATGATGAAATTATGTCATTTTCACTAGGTATTCCATTCGGCCTAGTATAGACTTCCACTATACCATGTGTTTTCTTACTCCATTTCGTGCCATTTATGTTTCTAAGGTTAAAATATACATGAACATATTAGTTAACATGCATATTACCATAGTATCATTAGGTTACTTATATAATTACCATTATGTATACATATTACAACTACTATGTATATACATTAATTTAAGCTTAAATCAATCATAGCATGTTTAATCATCATCATATTAGCCAATTCATTTTTAATTTCACAAATAACATCAAATAATTTATGGCATCTTATTGGGTACCAATTCGGCCACCATTGAAACACTACTTATATATTTGTTTTCTTTATAGCTTCATACTTATTTCATGTCATTTCATCATCCTAAAAGGTCCTATCAATTTATTTCCCATTAATTCTTAGTTTTCATTAGTTACATAATGTAATTTTTGAGAGAAAATCCAAAATTAAATGAAATTAGGTGTAGAGAGTGTATCCACTAATCTTTATGGTGCTAGAAATCACCTAATCTTGCCTCCTTTGATCTTCCTCCTCTTGTGTTCCACCTTTAGGCCGAAATTTAGGGAGAAGAATTCATGAGTTTATGCTTTAATTTACAACAATTAAATACCACTGCATGATTACCCTAGGGATTCTCTACAACCCCATATAAAAATCCTAATTAAAACCAACTAAAACACCATGACTTACCTATCTAAGCTTTTTTTCTCTCACTTAAAGTCTTGGTTTTTCAAGCTTTTTTTTTGCTTCAATCAAGCTTCTAAGATGAAGAGGGTGCCTTGTAGTGTACTTAAGATTTGGTGGGAAGAGAGAGAGTGGACGAAAAAATGGTGAAAAGATGAAGAAAAGGATGGTTTGGATTTTTTAGGGAAGAGGGGAGAAGATGACAAATTTGTGGGATGAGTTTTATAGAATTCTAGACCCCTCTAATCAGCCTCAAAGTCCACCAAATTAAGTGTCCAAATTCACTCAAACACTATTCCATCTAATGGCTTGTTTTTAAGCCACTTGTCATAGTTTCCTTGAGTTCTACCCTTTTTTTTACCATACCATGAATGTAGGTGATTAGGACTTCTTTTCTAATGACCACTATGCCCTTATATGAATTAATTATAGCCTTTAAGCCCTCTAACTAATTTAACCTTGGTTTTTTGCCATTTTTCTGAAATCAATGTTATGCTGGTCAGAATAAAATGAAAATTTTCCCGTGTGCACTTATATATGCAGTAGCACGTGGTTAAAATTTCAAGTCATTCTGATATCGTTTCGATATATCTCTAGTTTTAGAGGCAAAATCAGCCAATCCAAAATTTAAAATTTTAAAACTGTCAGAAAATTTATTTTTCAATTCCATTAGTTAATTTAGGTCATATCTAACATGTCTATGTGATCAGAAAAAATTTTGGAGGTCTTTAGAGTATTATACGACTTGATCAAACTTTTAGTCAACCAAGTTTACGGTATCAGGTAAAACTTTTCTATCTGATTTGACAGCCTATTTAAACTCAGTTTATTTTCGAATCATACCACTATACTCCATTTAAAACCTATTTTCATATTCTAGTATTAGTTCAAACTGTCCGTCAGGTCATCCATCGTCGTATTTCCCTAACTTTTATATACTTTCGATTTTTTGCTATTTTATTCTACTCTGATTATGCCAAAAACTATCCTAGGATTACTATTCACATCCTAGAACATGTTATTATGTCAGATACAACTTTTGGGTTGTTATAGGTGGCCAGCAATGTGTCGTTGCATCATGAGGGGCAATGATAAGAAGATAGGGAAGGATGGTGATGAGACTAAAATTTAAAATTACTTACTTGATTTTCCTTACTCTATAATCTTCTTTTTTGCATCTTCTCCACAAATCTTTAGTTAAATTCATCAATTTTTGGTTGGCTTACTTGATTGAGTTTTGAAAGAAAAAAACTTAGTAAATCGTAACTTGCAAAGAAAATTTAATATGGCAAAATTCTTTTTTCTCTCTTTTGAGCATTCCTTGCACTCTTCAATTTTCTCTAATTTTGACTCAAATATTTCATACTTAAAGCTAGATTGAACTCTCATGATGGAATTCAATTTGAAGTAGTATTGAGAGAAGAAGATGACACACTCAAATGATAATAAAAAAAATAATATGGTGCTATTGGGGGGATATTTTTTTAAATAATATTTTTTAAAAAAATATTTACAAAATTAGAATGTGTCAAAAATATTTGTCAATTTAGGTTTCAGATAGAAGACACTGCACAATGCAGCGTCATTGTGTCAGGTAGGCCGTGCTAGAAGACACAACCACTAACAGCGTCTTCCATCAAATTATATATATATATATATATATATAGAGAGAGAGAGAGAGAGAGAGAGAGACATATATGCATAGATCAACTAAGTCCTAATCAATAAATTTGATATAATGGAAAGACAAATAATAAAACAAAGTATAACTTTTTTTTGAGTACGAATGTATCGAATTTAGAAATAAAAATATGGAAAAAAATGAACCATTCGATCAAAAGATGGTATGTTTCATTCATTTTTAAATGGGTTAATTTCACTTATGGTCACTAAACTTACACCTAATAATTCAAAAGTGATTGAATTATTTTTCGTAACAAAATTGCCACTGAATTTTATACTATTTTACACAAAAATCATTTTGATTGATTTCCAGTGATGACCCTTGTTGGAGTGCTGTCATCAGCTACTTTTACACACATAGCATGCTACGTCAACTTATATAAAGGATCTAACATAAATAATCTTATGTATTTATGTTATATGCAAATTGTTTTTTTAATTTACGTAATGCACATTTTATTCATTTCATCTTTTATATATATATATATATATATATGTGTGTGTGTGTGTGTGTGTGTGTGTGTGAAAATATACTTTTTAAGTTTCTCTCTCTCTCTCTCTCTCTCTTTCTCTCTCTCTATATATATATATATATATATATATATATATATATATATATATATATATGTGTGTGTGTGTGTGTGTGTGTGTGTGTGTGTGAAAATATACTTTTTAAGTCTCTCTCTCTCTCTCTCTCTCTCTCTCTCTCTCTCTCTCTCTCTATATATATATATATATATATATATATATATATATATATATATATATATATATATATATATAATTTGATGTAAGGCACTGCCAGTGGCTATGTCTTCTAGCATGGCCCGCCTGATGTAATGATGCTATATTTTGCGGCATCTTCTATCCGAACTCCAAACCGACAAATATTTTATGACATATTCTAATTTTATAAATATTTTTTTAAAAAATATTATTTAAAAAAATGTCCCGCTGTTGGGATTTGGAAAGAGAATTTGGACGTTGCTCTAAAAAATGAGTGTATTTTTTATAAAAAAAAACATTCTAAATATATTTTCTGGCCCTCTTTAGAATTAAAAAATTGAAATTCAGCTTTTTTATTTTCTATTTTGAAAAATAAGTCAATATAAAAATAATATTTATTTTTATTTTTTTATAAAAATAATTTTCTAAAGTAATTTTCTGTAACTAAAATTTAGAGCCATTTTGCCAAATAATAAAATAAAATAAAAACTTGAATGGGCTTGCGAAAGTGCCACTTAGAAAATAGGGAACTGGTGCGTATAGCGCATCCCAGCTTACTGTCGTAACTCCACGCACCTTGTGCTGCCCCTGCGCTGCGAACTTAAAAATAAGCCTCACTACTCTCTTCTTCTTCCAAATTCTTTGACTTCAAAACCCTTATTCTAAATAGTTTCTTATCTTTTCCAATTTATTTGATCATCGATTTATCTGAATTCTCCTCCCCCGGATGCTCTGTTCGGTCCCCAATGGCAAGTCCGGTCCTAACTGGCTGGACCGGCTCCGCTCCAGCAAAGGATTTCCGGCCGCCGACAACCTCGACCTCGACCATTTTCTCAACAATCACTGCAATACCGACGCCAATTCTCCACCTGCCAATCCTTCTGGTTCCATTTTAAATTCAAACTTCGAGTCCACTCAGTCCGACGATAAACAAGACACCGCCGATCGTAGCCGAGCAGCGGAGACATTGAGCGGCAATGGAGATAAAGAATGGTTGGGTGTGATGACCAATGTTCTCTGCGATTTATTCAATATGGGTGAATCTAACCAGAAAATTCCGAGATTTTCCAGGAAAAAGAGTGCGAGGAAACAAACAAACCCTAAATTTTGCGACGTTTCGGCGCCGAGTATAGCCAATGACATCGACTCAATGAGAAAAGACGAATGCATTGTGGCCGCAACGGCGTCGTTGCACTCGGATAAGAATTCAAATGTGGGGACAAATGCAGATTGCGAGGATCGCGATATTGATGACGAGGAGAAGGACAAAAGCAGCAGTAAAAATGGGAACTTTATTGATAATGAGTTAAAAGGGTACTCGAGAAGTGAAGTTACTGTTATTGATACGAGCTTTGAGGTGTGGAAGTTTGATAAGTTGGTGTTAAGAAAGAAAAATATATGGAAAATTCTTGACAAGAAAGGAAAGTCATGGAGTTTTGGCACCAAGAAGAGGAAAGGAAATCACTTAGAATCTGCAAATGGAAATGTGGGTTATAATAAGAAAGCTAAGTCATCCAAGGACTCCCATGGTGGAATCGCGTCGCCTATGAATCATGTAAGTGTTATATGCTGGTTATCTCTGCTTTGTGTAGAGTTGCTATTTTAGCATGAAGTTTTAATCAAACAACTTCTTATGTGGTTATTGATACTTTTTTCACATAGAATATAGGTGCTGAGCTTGAAGTCCATTCTGTTCTTCTGGTTTGTGGTTATATTATCCCAACGTTTGATTTGTTGGTATTGCATGTTTAAGATGTGTTAAGCTGGTTGAACTTGATCGCTAATATGCTTTGCACTTACAAATCGAATTAGAAAATTCTAATGAGACTTTTTACATTCAACTAGATTGTTGCAATCTGTGATTGAGCAACCAGCTGTCAAATCACGTATTATATTTTCTGGATGCTAATATCATTAATGGTTAGACTGGTGCTCTTTCAAAACTTATCTTTTATTCAGTTGTTTCTTTCTACAAGCTCAAGCCTGTTGAAATACCTTTTTTCCCCCTATTTTAAATGAAAATTGGACGAGAGATGTTAGTGAGTATCAGGAGGTTATCGTGTCACATGGCTATGTTTTCAAAATGCTTTTGGGAGCTTTAACCATGCACCTGATTCTTGATATGGTTAGTCTCCCAATTGCTTATACTATGAGGTAGGAAAGCGCTCATGTTATGCTTAGTTTTTGTGTTGAGTATTGGTCATAAATTGTCTAGATGCCTCACTGAATGTTGGGTTCACTGCGGGTCATTGGCCCACGCCCCTAGCTGCAATGATTTTATAGCTTATTTTTGTTCCATTCTTCTTGTTTTCAAAAAGCTCCTGAAAAATACAATCATCCTTCATTTAAAAGGTCTGGGGTATGCTATTTGATGGTTTTGCCAGCATGTGTGAACAGCTTCAAGGCTGAAATTTATGTGCCATTTCCCTTTAGATGATTGATAGATGGATCATATGTGTTTTGTCATTTAATGTTAAACCCAACTTATTTGTGATTGTGATGACTGTTCTGATAGGTACAAAATTCATAAAGTTATAACAATTTTCATACAATTAATAGAATTTGCAAAAATAACAATTGCTGTTTATCTATTTGCGGCCACAGCTTCATGATGAGTTATTTTTGCTTATTGCAACAACTTTTTGTGATGATTGTCTGTGTCACTTTACTTTGAAAGTTTAATACATTGACTGTTTCAATTTTCTTTGTTTTGCTATTTTATTTTTATACATATGGAAAGTTTAAAGTCATCATATAGTAATCCAAAAATTGCAAGACAATCTTGCCCATCAAGAAATAAGCATAGGCTATAATGGATTTGTTTTTTAAATAGATTAAAGCATTTTGCTGAGTTCTTAATTACTTTCGAGTTTTGTCTTTATAGTGCTTTCTGACATTCTAATACAATTACATAGCCTTATCCTTTTAGTAGTAATTGATGAAGTTCTAATATTTGCTGCTTTACATTAATATTGTGGTTCTATAATTGCAATCCACATCAAACCATAAATGCAGCATCAAGAAGTAACCTATTCTAGCACTGGGACTTGGCTTACAAAAACTGCATTTCGCTATTTGCCCATTCAAAAGCTTTTAGGAGCTAAACATCCTCTTCAATTCTTATAGTACCATCTTCACTTAAGCTTTTCTTTTAACTTGCAAGTTTATGGCTTATATACCTATCTATGTATATTGTTATTTTAAACTCAGTTTATTGTAATTTGACTGTGCCAGCTGTATGTGAGCGATGTTCAATTTTTCATATTCATCTTTTTATGCTTTTCTCTTTTTTCCGTAGTTTCTCTTGTTCTTTGTTTTGCTTGGGATAGATTTTATTTCATCAAATTTAATTTGTGCGATTGTTTGAATGTACCTCTACTTTTTTAGTGAAGGAAACTTACTGTAATTTTTTGCCTATAAAACATGATCAGTGCCAATGTTTGGAATAACATTGAAATTTTCAGAACCTGATTAATAATGATCCGTACAACAATTCATTTGCTATGTGGTTAATTAATTTGAGATTTTCTATTGTATACCTTAACCAGAAAAAGCCATATGCCATTAGCTTTTTTTATCCACAGGATGCCATCTTGTTTTGATGTTTTTGGCATGTTCAGCTAACAACTATATCAGAATTCTGCAAATTATACTTGGTGAGGTGCCAATGAGTTTATGTTTGCTTATTCTTTCTTCTGCAGAGTATGGAACCACAGAATGAGAAACAGGAAGAAGTTTGTAAAGGTTCACAGCATAACCATTCCCAGGTTGCTAAAAAGAGGCAAGTACATTGCAACTCTTGGTATTTTTTTTTTCTTATGTATACCTTTCTTATTATTCTTTGTTGCATCATAAGTTACATTCGAGATATATTTTTTTTTTATGTCATTGAACTGCTTTGCAGGATTCATTTTTCTGGATCCCCTGGGAAATCCAGAAAGAATGGTTCTTCTGTTGTTCTTATAAAAGCTATACCTACAAGCAAGAAATGCAGGAAGAGCCATCCCAAAAATCGTCTCAAGGAGACTCAAAGAGAATAAGGCTAGATAGAAACCGTGTCCTAGGGAGATCTTGATTGAATGAACAAGTATGCAGTGCAACCCTTCAATGGTTTTTGAGACAGTCTCAAGCAATCTTTTTGGATCACTGAATAGTTAATCTGTACTCCATTTCCCCCATGGACAAGGTAAAAGCAATCGGGGTTCAAGGGAAGACCGATTCAAACCAAAACAGTAAACATGATTTTGAGCCAATGTATAATTACTTTATAAATCATCATTTATTCTAGAATAAACTATATATAGGCTTGTTTCACAGGATGCTTGCATCTGAGCCATCCAATCAGCGGGTCGCACGCTATTCAACAGTTCAGATAGGCACACGCTGGATTACTACTATTGTTTCGTGTCTTCACCAATGTATCTTATGTCGGCATTGATGCAAGTGTGCTGATCTTACCATTGATATGAACCTGCTAGAATTCTTGCATTATTTTTAGGGATGCTTGCGTTTCCCATCTGTGGCTGCCGATACTATATCTGAAGAGCCTGAATGCCAAAAATTGCTGTTTGAATAGGCTAAAAGGGACTCTCATGGATAAGGTACGTTTAACTGTGCAAAACCTCAATTGGCTCTTGCCTAAGACCGTAGATTTGCCTCAACATCTGGGTGTTTGACCTCCTACCGTGGGAGAATAACTGAGGAACAAATTCAACATACTAATTTGTAACATATCTTACTCCCTGAAAAAACTGTAGAGTGAATTGTAGAGGGGTTGTTTCCTATGGAATTCCTTTATTTTTCTGTCTATAGTTGTTGATGGAATAGGAAAATATCTTATTTCTATCCATTGTTGTTGATAGAATAGGAAAATATCTTGAAATGATAATTTCATTGTTTCATGGATGGAAAACAACTATTGTTTCCTAACACGTTAATCAGATTTGAATTTGTACCAAAATCAAAATATTTACGCTTTATTGTTCTGATAATAATAGCAAGGCACTCTCAAGGATATTGATGTCGGCGAATAATTCTGTTCTACTGATAATTTGGTTTCCTAAGAAACAGAGAAAAAAAATACTAGAGCTCTAGGAGGAGGTGACTGCCTGGTATAACTCTTTGATGCTTAAGTTGGTTTTTGCTCCTGTCCCAAGCAAGGGTATAGGTAGACTGATGCTACCTTGCGGGATCAGCTTCCAAGTAGGTAGTGATGCATGACTTGCCACGTGTGGTTTGGAGACCTACTCCGTGTCAACGAGGGGAGAAATAAATCGTCTGTCCTGAGTTGGATGCTAGTATAATTGAAGTGACAAAGTGTACCCTGTTAGGCAACTCGGTATCAGGTGGTGCATTATCGAGTGTAGTTGCATGGGATGCAAAAGAGTGGCAGAGATATATGCCAGGTCAACTAATAGAGATTGCTTATCAGCATGGAAGCATATCTCATCTAATGAGAATGATGCTACCTTGCCGGTTCAGGTTCCAAGTAGTAGTCATGCATAACTTGCCACGAGTGATTTGGGAGACCTATCATGTATTAATGCAGGGAAAAATAAGTCGTTTGTCCGAAGCCGGATGCTAGTATAATTGTAAAAGCGATAAAATGCTATGTTAGGTAACTCTTGCACAGATTACAAAAGAGTGGTGGAGATGTCAGCCAAATCAACAAATAGGGACAAATTTTACCATCACATATGGTGTCCCTAGTGTCCATTTGCTTATCAGCATGGAAGCATATCTCGTCTAATTGCACTGATAAACATAGGGGTTGATCAACACATGATGTGGGTTATTTACCTCATCTACAGGAGTATATGGCTTTGGGGTACTAATCAATTGAGATGATCTAATCAATCTTGAGAGAATTATCAGATTATTATGGGAGAATTAACTTCATCAGGCTTGATAATGTGGGGGACATGTTGGTCACACATGTTTTACGTGACTAGTCATAAGGGGTCTTGAGAAGTATTCTGTAATTCAAAATGCATTATAAGGGACCTAGTGGAGCTAAGGTTGGGAATAGTAATGTGACTATAGAGACATGTGGATAATGGATTAAATTGAACATTTTAGAAGATAGGGTATAAATAAAAAAGGAGTTAATTTCATCGATGGTAACTAGACTTACGCCTAATCGTCCAAAAGTAATTGACTTATTTTTCGTGACTTAAATATCATTGAACTTATCACATTTTTGCAGAAAAGTTATCTTAACCGGTTTTCAACGATAATCCTTGCCAGAATATTTACGTGGCACGTCACATCATATACTTGAATATATATGACATGACATGCCAGCAGCCACGTCATCGAAAGAGGTCATATTACACGACATGTGAGCACGCCATATCATATTTTTGGAGATATGTGACCTCTTCTGGTGACGTAGTTACTGACGTGTTGTGTCATGTGTGTCCAGGCATATAATGTAATATGTTACGTCAGCATTCCGACAAGAGTAATCACTGAAAATCAGTTAATATGATTTTTCTGCAAAAATGTGATAAATTCAGTGATATTTAAGTCATGAAAAATAAGTCAGTTACTTTTGGGTGATTAGGCATAAGTCAAGTGACCATAAATGAAATTAATCCATCAAAAAGTAAAGTAGGAGAAATGATGTAAATTTAACTTTTCCATGATTAGTACTAATTAGTAATTAATTAGCACTTTCATTTTTTTTTAGAATTAGTAATTAGCACTTCAATTAGCTTGATTAATTAAAAGGAAGTGGGATCAAGTTGGCAAGTAAGGGAAATGCCACCGTATCTCTTCATCATGCACATATAAAATAGTGGAAAGGCTGTTAGTTTCTTCGTTCTTGATGAAGTGGCCGAGAATGTCAATTTCTTTACATCATCTCTTTTATTTATCTATATTAAAATCACAAAGGAAACCGAAGCTCCATTGGAAGAAAAATCCAAGGAGAAGAAGTTGTCACAAAAGAAAGAGATGGTTTGAAGAAGAATTAGTTTAATTTAGTTAGAGAATCAATTAGGTACATTAAAGCTAAGTAAAAATTTCCCATCCTATATACATCTTTCTTGACTTCTAGTTGATAAAGCTTATTATTTTTGAATATTATAAAATTGTGATTTTGGTGAATATGATGTTTGAGTAATTCGATAAATTTGAAGGAGTTGGTACGGGTAGCACAATAAAGGAAATAGAAGGGCAAAGGCATAACGTAGTAAACGATAGGGCTTGAAGGCTTCATGGACTCTATTTTGTTATGTGCACTCTCTGACGTATTGATTTTGTGTTTATGGTAATTGGAATATGATTATTGTTGTTGTTCAATTAGATGTAGAGATTTTTAATTGTAAAAAAAAAAAGCATGAGTAATGTTTAGAAGCTTAGCCTTGTTAATTTGAAGTGGCAAATTTGTTATACATTGCTTATTATTGAG
This sequence comes from Excoecaria agallocha, assembly GCA_037975025.1. Lineage (NCBI taxonomy): Eukaryota > Viridiplantae > Streptophyta > Magnoliopsida > Malpighiales > Euphorbiaceae > Excoecaria > Excoecaria agallocha. The sequence goes on along the minus strand of CM075821.1, from coordinate 14,064,728 downwards.
TAGAAGATTATTTGATTTGATGGTAATTTACTATGCCTTGCCTTATCTGTTAGAAAATATGGTTCTTGAGTTTGTAATTTCGGATACATGACTTGTTTAGGCTGAACTAATTAGTGTGTGAAAATAATGATCTTTTGAAAAAGTATTCTTGGTTACATGCTGATGCTATGTGGTAAAAAGAGTTTGAAGTAGTGTTTGTGTGTATTCTTGTAACTCGTGTTCTGTAAATGAATACTTTTACAGCTTGTGAAATTATACTAGATTAACTTGAGATTTCAGAATTTGAAACTTGAAGGTACCTAAAGGTTGCCCAGACTTGAACTGTAGTTTCAGGTAGGTTGGCATGTCAATTAGAGTTTCAGATTTTTACTACCGTTCCAGATATATTTTTTGATATCATAGCATGATACCACCACATATGTTTAATTTTTTTTTTAGGACTTAAAAAGTGATTCCTCCAGTTTCGATACCATGCAGAGATGCCTCCAGACTCACCCATCACCCATTATTCGAAGCATATAGTTTAGTCATAGATTTAATTTGGGCATTTGAATATGGAGAATACTCTTAATAAATAATTTTTTAAAGCCATATATTATAAATTTTTTAAGAATGATATTGTGTACATATTTGCATGACTAAGCTTCACTTGCATGTAAAGGAAAAACAAGAAATTTGAAGCTTGTTAATGTGATTGCTTGCCTTGGAAAACTTAGCAAAATTGAAGTAATTTAACTTGCTTATTGTAAAGTTTCTTGTTTAAACCTTGTAATGTGAATTTTAGTTCAAAATGGTAAGTTGATATATATATATATATATATATATATATTAGGATCTGGATATTCTGGTACCAAACCGAAATATAAAAAAAAAGATTTAAAATCAAACTGTACCTTTGACTTTTTTACTAGAACCGAACTGAACTATAACGTTAATTTTATTTGGAGCAAATATCGATATTTTATTAAAAACTGGACCGAAAATCGTATTAAACTATTATTATGAGTAATCAAGTATAAAAATTATTAATATAATTATATACAATTATTAATGTAATTATATACAATTATTATATATGAACTGCTATTATGAGTAATCGAGTATGTAAATTATTAATGTAATTATATACCATTATTATATATAATGAAATTTACCAATTCATATAGTTATATAAGTATATAATAACCATACTAATTAATTTCATTTATTTTTATTATCACTTAACTAATACTCATTTATTTTTTGCACAATACCTATGTGAGTATGTGAATTAATAATATAATTATATATACCAAAATTTTACCAATTGATGTAATTATAGGAGTATAGAAACATTTTACTAATTAATTTCATTTACTCTTTGTACCACTAAACTACTATTCATCTACCTTAACTAATGCTCATTTATTTTTGGCACAATACCTATGTGAGTATGTGAATTAATAATATTATTGTATATAGTTATTATATATATCAAAATTTTCCCAATTGATGTAATTGTAGGAGTATAGAAACATTTTACCAATTAATTTTATTTACTCTTTGTACCACTTGTAAGGACCCAATCATGACCCAAATTGGATTATTATTAATTAATGAGGACCATTGTTAATTAAGGCAAAATTTGGATTATTTTGCAATTATCGAGGTTAAGTCTCGAGAGGGGTATTTTGGTAATTTCAGCGTGTAAGCATATGAGTCAAGTTAAATTATAATTAAAGAAAATGATGTAATTGAAATGAATTAGAAAGTCTTGGGATTAAGTTTGAAGAAATTGAAATAATGGGCTTTAATTGTGCTTAAGGGCATTTTAGAGATTTACTTGGGAAGATATTTTTTCCCATTCATTTACTTTGGGACACTTGGAGAGATAAGGAATAGACTCTTTCTCTCGCTTGGTCACGGGATTGAAGAAGAAGCTTTAGGGTTTTGGTATTTTAGCATGAAGGTGATGTCTTCCTTCCATAGATTTCTTCTTCCATGCTTGATTTATGATCTTAGGGTTGTAGGAAGAGATGATAAGTCGTGTTTGTTGTCTCTGTGTATAAGGAAATGAAGGAGAAATAGAGTTAGATCAATGGATGTTGAAGGAGATGAAGCTTGATTTTGAGGTACGGGATTCATTTTTGATGGTTATTGTACATGTTTTCCCTCTCATGTTGTATGTGCTTTAATAATGAGATTAAGGGTTTAAACTAATATGTCTGATGATTATAACATGATTAGTAACCTAAATGATCATGTAAGCAAGAGGGAAAGTGAGATTTGGGGTTTAAATTCATGTTATGCACGATCGGGATTATGGTTTTTCCTCTTTTCTTTCCCACACACGGCCACGAGGGAGTTTGCTCTTCCTAACCCGTGGCCACGTGTGTTTGTTCTTCATGACACACGGTCACGTGATGCTTTCTTTCTTCCCACCCGTGGCCACGCACGTTGCTTCCTTTCTTGGACACAGCCACGCAAGTTTGTCTCCTTTCTTGCACATGGCCACTTGATGTCTCTCTTCCTTGTACACGGCCACATGTGGTTTCTTCTTGGAAACACACGGCCACTCATTGGTTTCTCCTTCAAAATACATGGCCACTCACTCTTTTATGCTTGAGAATACATGGCCACTTGTCTTGCTTTCTTTCCCACACGCGGCCACTCATTTATTTCCTCTTGGAAGTGCACGACCATTTATACACTTTAATTTTAATGGTTCTTCTCCACCCTAAGAGCACAACATTGTATAGCCATGTTTATAAGTATAATGCTATAGTAAGGAGGAATTAAGCTAGTAATGGGAAAGGTTGATAATGGTTGAGCATGCAAGTGATGAATGGTATGTTAATGGATTACCCAAGAGATGTTATAGTTCTAAAAGTCTTTTAATGCTAAGATTTTAAGTAAATATATAGTTTAGAAATGTGTGATTACAGGAAGGTCTATTAACTGAATTTGAATGTTAAGAATGTATAATTGGTGCCATGCGGACACATGACTAATGAGAGTAAGAGACAATATAATAAGCACATGACTAAGGACAGTAAGAAGTAACCTAATGGCTCAAACATGTATATGCTATTTAATGTATCCTATGAATTTGGCAAGTACCTGGCTTTGTCCAAGTACTCTATATATATATATATTTCTTTTCAATGGCAAAAGATTACCAAGTTATGATCTAGTAACATTAAGAAGATAGTTATAATGTGCATGACTAAGTTAAAAGAGTTGGAATATTTATTGGCAATCAAAGGTGGAACTATAGAAGTTTGGTTATGCTTTAAACCATAATAGGAATTTAATGACAAGCTTTGAGGCAAGAAAACTTATTTATTTAATCATGCCTCATGAATATGAAAACCGTAAGTCTGCTTGTAGTGGCCTAACGATTAAGATGAAATAATCTCACACAACTCACCTAAGTATAAAATATTATAAGATGAAAAATACAAGTAAGATGATTGAAGTATATACGACTGTGTTATGGTATGTCACGTGTGGTTTCTAATCTAGTAATCATGAAAGTGAATCAAGGGATCAAATATGAACTAGTAGTGCCTTTAAGCTATCAAAGAACCTACTTCTTTTATTATATGGATCATAAATGCTTGAGTATTGCTATATATATATATATATATATATATATATATATATATATATATATATATATATATATATATATATATATATATATATATATATATATATATATATATATATATGTTTATGTATTGAAGTGAATAAGTGTAAGAATAGGGAAACTATTCATGGCGAGCAGCATCAACAAGGTATGTCATCAAGAAGTCTCTATGGGTTATGTAAGTACTATATATTGTATAGTTAGTATGAGCATGCTATGATGAGTAGCTTAATTCAATATGTGAACAAGTATGAGTAATGAAAGCCTGTATTTTCATGATTTAAACTACATATATATGTATATGCACTTGTGGACATGCATAATGCTAATAATGAAAGATTACATGTTATTATTAATTTCATAAACCTGTGACCATCATGATATGAAAGAAAGAAAGTTGATGCAACTATATGATCATATGATAGCATCCATATGTATTGAAGCCTAGAGATCAATGTTTTTAGTATGATATGAATGATATGCATTCTTTTATGAAAAGTGACTTTAAACCAAATGATGTACTAAGAAAGAAGAATATGTTAAATTAAAGATGTTCTTAAGTGGTTAAGCCTACGGGACTTAGTTCAGTTGTGGATTAGACAGGCATGCCTAAAGGGATATAGTTGCAGCTGCTATAATTGACCCCGTTTGGGTCTTGTTCCTTAATGGAACCATTGTTCGGCCCCATTTGGATCTATCGTTTGTTCCTTGCTGGAACCATTGTTTGACCCTATTTGGGTCCATTGTTTGATATCTTCGCATATCCATAGTTGATACCTTTGGGTATCCATTGCTCCCGTTATCCACCCTTCGAACTAGTACTTAGGCAGGCTATTAAAGATGATAAAAAGTACAAGAAATAAAGTGATATACATATATGTATATACATATATATGCATTGATTTCTTCATGTAGTTAACATAAGCATGATGAATGACTTATTGTATTGTGTCGTTTTATCTTGAACTCCTTTTGGCTATAACTGTCTTTATGAAATGAGATGTCATGTTTAGTATATCATGATTGTGAGATATGTATATCACCTCGACCATGAGGAAGGTTCCCGTCTGAGTGCCGATGTGAGTTAAATTCCATCGGTGGGTTCCACAGAGAATATATGGACCCCAAAGTGTATACTATTGTACTAGAACTTATATGGACTATAACTGTAAGGCCCCTAACATGACCCTAATTTAATTTGCATATTATTGTAATTAAGTAAGGGGGTAAATTAACATGTTATTATGTTAATTGCATGAAAATATAATAAAAAGTATGGTTTAATGTTAATTAAGGATGCAATTGAGGATAAAGGTATTAATTTGGGGTTAATTGGTATTTTTGGCATTTTGGTGGCCAATTGTGTAGAGAAGCATTTAATTCAAGGTTAAATTGAAAGAATGCTTAAATGGATAGGTTAATGTTTGAAAAAGAATTAGTGGAGGGGTTAAAGTCTAACATGCATAAAGGCTTGTGGCATTTGTGTGACATGCAAAATGATGAAGGACTAAAGAGGAGATTGTCATGTGGGTATAAAAGGCTTGGGTTAGAGAATTTGATGGTGAGAATCGGCATTTGTTGAGAGCAAAACCAGAAATTCATCTTCTTCTTCCTCTTTGATTTCCATAGATTTATCTCAAGCATTTAGATGTTAATGGTGCATGTTGGTTAATCAAGAGTTTAAGGCTCTAAGCTAAGGTAATTAAACTCTCATTTTAACACTGCATCATCACCATCTTCTTCTTCATTTTCTGTTGACTGAGAATATGTCATTTGCTGGAAATGTATGTTCATGGCGATGTATTTATGAAGGAGAAGAGGAAGGAAGAAGGATCAAAGGAAAGGGAATTGATAGAGGTTGAAGACTTTGGGTTTATCAGTCAAGGTATGGGAATTTAGGCCATTCATATTGCATGTAAAATGGATTACTGGAAGTGAATAGGATTTACAGAATCGAATTTACATTTTTCTGGAAGTTTATCGTTGAAAGGTTGAAGAAGACAGACTTGCCGAGTCGTGAATGACTTCACGAGTCGTGAACATCATTCCGACTCGTGAAGCTCTTCACGAGTCGTGAAGTCGAGTCTTTCTTCTTCACTCGTGAGCTTCTTCACGAGTCGTGAAGAGTTCCTTTGTTACCTCACTCGTGAAGCTCTTCACGAGTCGTGAAGTTCAGCTTTTCTTCCTCACTCGTGAGCCACTTCACAAGTCGTGAAGTATAGTTCCTTCTCCACTCGTGAACCCCTTCACGAGTCGTGAGAATCACCTTATTTGCTTCACTCGTGAATCCCTTCACGAGTCGAACTCCTCTTCACGACTGAATGACCTGTCTTGAATGTTTTGCTCATAAGTTGAGCTATAGAACAACAAATTGAGTGATTCTTTTTGCATTGAAAAATAGACTTCCATACCTATATTTCACATGAAGAAACCTAAGCTTGAATCTATCTCTATGTACATGTAATCTATAGTTGAATCCGGACTAGTTTTCTAGACTACTCTATGTAACAGAAATTGCTAGTATGAACAGATTGTTGCTACACTTGATAATATGATTCTTAAATTGATTGAGACAGCTAATTGCTTATGTGATAGAAAGTTAAATGAATAAGGCATGTAATATGACTATCAATGAAGGAATTGTATGCATACACATGCGTTCATTTGTGAATATGAATAAAGACTAGAAAGGAATTATCGAACCCATACATGTAATTAATCTTGTGCATGATGGTCATATGCCAAATTGAGATAAACCTACACATGTAAATCTTATGATATGAAAGTGCACCTTTTGATATGCACTTGTGATATGAAAAAGAGAATAATAGCATGACCTTGGCATGTGTATATGCCATATGAAAACATGTTGATATTTTGTATAGCACATGACTTGAATGATGATAAAGGTATATATATATGTGTTGGAAACATGCTCATAAGAATAAATCGACTATATGCGAATGTACCCACAGGTATGTACATTTATGATTATGTATATGAGTATATGAGCATGTAATTGTCCTATGAGATAGAAGATGAATTAGCATGACTATGAACATGTGAAATGCTTAATGAGGGCATGATCAAGTCTATGATATGATGATTATATGTCATGTTTATATGATATGATGCAAATGATATAGTCATACAGATATAGATGAGCCAGATATATATCTTGGCATATGAAATGTGCATGTATCTGATTATGCACCAGAGAATTCACAGGTTGATAAGACTATGCATATGTGCAAACAGTATACTATGAATACAGTATTAAAATGTGAATTGAATACGAATATAGTTCCGCCTGCGATAGAGTTTTAGATGTGGATAGATAGGCGCCTATAGGGAAATTGCAGCTGCCATAGTTGGCCCATTTGGGTCCATAGTATATGATCACGTTTGGATCATGATTAGCCCCGTTTGGGTTGATAGGCTACCCTGTTTGGGTATGCTTGACCGGTCCATAGTACAGTTGGCCCCGTTTGGGTCTATAGATTCGATATCTTCGGATATCCCTCATTTGATACCATTGTGTATCCATAGTTCCCGCATCCACTGATAAAGCTAAGGCAGGCTAAACATTATTCATAGTAATGATCAAAAGTAAACAGTTAAAGTTATTTTGGCTAAAGATTGATATGTGGCTTATATTGTTGGTTTACCACAGGAATTATGCTTCAATTGAATATGTTCACATGGAATATTGCCATCTATATGAATTATGAAAAAGAAATATGTGTTTCTCTCTCTCAGGTACAATGCTTATGTACATGAGAATATGCTTATGCTTTAAAGTATATGTTATTGTTGCCATGTTATGTTGGACATGTTGATTATAGTATATGAACATATTGTATATGTATGTTTTGATGGCCTTGTGTATGGCCATCCATCTGTAGATATTCCCCACTAAGCTTTATAGCTTAGCACGGGTTATTTATCCGTGTAGGTACCTTCTAGAAAGACTTTTGCTCAGGGACGTTCTCTGCATCAGGAAGGGCCAACCATCGACTTATAACCTTGATGTAGGATATTTTGTAATACAGCTATCATATGTTTTGTATAATGGCCAGTCATATTTTGATATGTATATAACCTATGTGGGATAATGTAACTCACCAGTAGTAAAGCTACGAAAGAACATGTGTGCGTGTGATATGCATGAAGTAATATCCATATAGTTAGTATGCATGATACTAAGCATGAAATGAAAAACAGGAACAGACAGGTCGCACAAATAATAGTATATGAAATCGTATGGCATGATTAATGGCTAAGTGATGGTTAATTGAACATGTAGTATGAGCATGATTAATAGTATTCATGATACATGTGAATATAGGGTATTTGCATGAGGGGTGCTACAATAACAGGTACACTAAGTCTCATGTACTTTGCTAATAAAATGCATACATGTAGCATTGAGACCTTGTCTTGTAATCATGATATGTAATGCTTGTTCTTTGTGATCACATGCAACTCTGCCAGTCTGTTTAATTATATATATAAATGTTTGCACACATGTAGGCTTAATGATAACATTCATTTAACCAAGTGCAATGCCTGACATAGACTAATGATTGTAAAGGAATTTGGTTACCATGCTAAGATAACATGAAGGATGTAAAGTCTGTAAATCTAATATGAGAATTGCATGATATATGTGATGTAATTATGCCTACCAGGACTACTTGAAGATGCTATATGACCTAAGCATATCTCTTATATTGTGAATTAAGGTTGAATGCCTATCTTAGGTGGATAAAGTGATTTAATGCGATAAGTAGAAATCTTGTACCATTAAAAATTATATTGTCTAGCCACTTGATAAAAAGGATTATAAGAGGTATATGGAAGTTTGCACACTCATATACATAATGATAACATTGACCTAACTAAGTGCAACGTATGATATAAATTGGTGTTGTAAGAGGTTTAAGTTACCATGTTAAGATAACATTAAGGAACACATATGCAAGAAACAGGAATGAGAATTGAGTTATTATAAGAAGAAATCATGACTAACAATATGAAAAGGGATGTTGTATGACATAAGCACTTTTTTAAGCATGCCATATCGACTAATTGAAGTAAGTTGAGCTTATACGATCAATATTAATGATTTCTTTGAGTTGTAAAAAGAAAGAATTATGAAATGCATGAATGATAATAGTTTGACCTGAATAGTATGCTATGATGATGTTTGTGAAGCAACTATTCTAAGCAAGGTTAAGCTAAGTTTAAGTAAATACTCTAGATTAGTGTAATAGGGTATTCATTGTTAAGGCTAAAGTCTTTCTCAAATGATCAATATAATAGAATCATATGTTATTTGGTGTTATATGATAAAAGGCATTGTGTATATTTAAGCATGATAATATGACTCAGTTAAAAGAGTATTATATATATATAGAGAGAGAGTTTTATTCCCCACTAAGCTTTATAGCTTAGCAAGGGTTTGTTTATCCGTGTAGGTTTCAGGAGAAACACCAGAGGATCGGACAAGATGCAATTGCCTTGAGGATTTCAAGATGCTTAAAGGCCTTTTATGTTATGATTAATTATTCATAAGTTTGATTTATTTATTTGTGGCATGTAATAATGGCCTATCTTATTATTATTATTATTGCCTAGTCTTTAATAGGTTTATGACGGTGATGATTGATGATTATCCATGGTTAAGGAATTAGGGTGTTACACCACTAAACTAATATTCATCTATCTTTGCACAATACCCATATAAGTAATTGAGTATGTAAATTAATAATATATGTATATGAGTACATAAAATAATAATATAATTATTTATAATTGTTATAAATAATGAAATTTTAATTGTATATTTAAAAATAATAAGAAAAAAATTAAAATTTTATTAAGGGGATTAATAAAAATTTAAACTTTGAAATTTTTATGTTTACGAAGGGAATTAAAAATTAAACTTTAAAAATTTTTATGTGGGATTAATTTTTTACTTTGAGTTCAAAGGGAAATTAAAAATTGATGTTAAAGAATTTATAATTTTTTAAAATATTAAAAAATGAATTATTTGAGTGAGGTAAATAAATAAATAAATAAATAAAAGCACAACATTAGGTTTAGGTCAGTTGCCCCTTTACAATCTCTTTCTTCCTTTGAAACTTTGCCCCCTTTGCTTCCTTTACCAATTCAACTACCTTCACTGCCTTTCTCTTCCTCCTTTACTCTACTGTCTACGGGTTTTTACTCTTTCCTCTTTAATTTTCTATCTGCTTTTGCTTTCTCTCTAAATCTCGCTCTCCCTTTAATTAGGATGGTCATTAGGGATTAACTACCATTTAATTTTGTTGAGCATGAGGGCTTTAGGGAATTTATTAAAGCAATTTGTCCTGAATTTAAAATTCCATCTAAAGTGACTATTGCTAGAAGATATTGCTCTCTTTTTATGAAGGAGAGAGATAAATTGAAAGATTTTCTTCAACTTAAATGCAAAAGAGTTTTCTGGACTACCGATACTTGGACTAGCATTCAAAATGTATCATATTTGTACTTAACTGCTCATTTTATTGATTCAAATTGGAAGATGCATAAAAGAATCTTAAATTTTTATATTATTAAAAGTCATAGGGGAAGTAATATTGGTGTTGCTGCTGATAATTGTATGGATGATTGGAGTTTGATGAAAGTGATGTGCATAACTGCTAATAATGCAACATCTAATGATACTGCAATTCAGTAGTTGAAAAATAAATTAAGAGAGATGCATATATTTTGAGTGGAAAGTCTTTTCACATGAGATGTTGTGCTCACATTTTAAATCGAAGTGTGAAAGATGGGGTTAAATATATTGAAGAGTCTATTAAAAAGGTTAAAGATGTTATCAAGTACGTTAGAAGCAGTCCCCAAAGGTTAGATTCTTTCAAAAAATCTTGTGAAATAGTAAACATCAAGTATGTAAAGACTTTGATCATAAATTGCCCTACTAGGTAGAATTCAACATATTTGCTATTAGACATTGTTTTAGGGTATCAAAAAACTTTTGATAAGTTGGAGGATATAGATAGCAAATACTTTATTGAGTTTACACTTGTTTATTTGACTGAAACTAATTGAAAACAACTCACAAATCTCACAAAATTTTTGAAACAGTTTTATGATGTGACTTACAAATTGTCTGGGTCAATATATTCAACTTTGAACTTGTATTTTTCAAAAATTGTGCATATTTTGAGTTTGTTACAATCTTCTCAAACTAGTAGTGATGATTTTTTAATGAAAATGGAGAAATAAATGTAGTTGAAATTTGACAAGATTGGGTTCATTTAACAAGATGAATATCATTCTTTTCATAGATGTGGTCTCGGATCCTAGATTTAAAATGAAATTTATAGTTTCCAAGTATATATCTTTTTATAGTGAGCATAAGTCAGAGAAATTAGTTTCTAAAGTGACAGCTGCTTTGAATAGATTTATAAAAAAACATAAAAAATGTAAGAAGTTAATGCTGATCAAATTGTAGCTCCACCAATAAATTTTGATGAAATTGATGATGATGTTGATGCATGGTGTTTGGAAAATGAGAATAAAGAGCAAGTTGTTTCTCAAGGTGATTTGGATACTTATTTGACTGATAAATTAGTAAAAAATTCTCTTGATTTTGACATTTTGAGTTGGTGGAAGATGAATAAGCCTAATTATCCAATTTTGGCTAAGGTTGCTAAAGATGTCTTAGATGTTCAGTACCCGACTGTGGCTTCTGAATCAACTTTTAGCACTAGAGGGAGGACTTTAGACAAATTTAGAAGTTCTTTAACTCCGATTACAATCAATGTTCCCATTTGTTGTCAAAAGTGGTTGAAATCAGCTACCCTTTTTGCCTCCAAAGGTATCAACCGAAGAATATGAAAAGTTTGAATAAGGTAATTACGATATTTGCATAAATTTATAAATTTTATATTTAATGTTTAGATTTTTTTTGTGGTCTAATTATTTAAATTATGTGTTATTTTCTTTGGATATTGCTCAAGATCCTCAAATCAGTGCCAACATAATGAAGAGAAAGACTGTTAAATGTTAATTTTTAAATTTTGTACTTTGATAATTTTTATTGTACTTATTGAGATATTTTAATTATATTTATATTTATTATTGTGTGAATTTATTTTGCAAATTTTTTAAAAATATTGAATTATTCGAAGTACCAGACTATATTATATTGTATTTTTAGTACCGAAAGAACCAAAGTACCAAACTAAACTGTACCAAATTGTCTCAAATTTTCAAGACAATAACAATACTTAATTTTTTAAATATCCAAAATTTCAAAAGCATACGGAGATTTGCAAATCTTCGATCCCGAATTGTACTGTACTGTGTACACCCATAATATACACACACACACACCCCTTTATTTTCTTTATTTCACTCTAAAAATTACATAAAATAATAATATAAAATATATTTAAATTATATATATTTTTTATTTTTATACCTTAATTTTTTATATTTTTCTATAAAATTTATATATTATTTTAAATTAAATTTATATTATGTCATTTTTTTAATTATACAATAATATTTATATGTAGTAACAAATTAACTTTTATATATTATTTTTTATTATATATTCGTGTCCATATTTTAATTAATAGTATTTAATTATATTTTCTTATATTTTAGAGTTTATGTTTTAATATTTAATATTATATAAAATTTTATTTGACTTAAAATCAAGTATATTAATTTCTAACAAATATCAAATTTGTTTTATAATATTAACTATTAATTTGTTGAAAATGAATTTTGGCCAGTAAATTATATTTATTTTGTGATTTTTATTTTGACACTACAAGAAAAATCGGTTTTTTCAATGGAAATTTCTGACGGAATTGAGTGAATTTTTGTAAGGAAACAAAATGCCAACGAAATTTTGCAATGGAAATGGCGTAGGAGAATCGATTGTAAGCACCTTTCTTAACAAAAAACATTGTCCATCATTAATTCCTTCAGAAGGTGCAGACCAAAAAATTGTGTCCTTTGCCATATTTACTAATGGACTTAAATTCCATCGTTAAAATTATCGATGGAATTATATTTTTTGTCAAAAATTTTACCAACAGAAATTAGTATTCCGTAGCCAAATTCTTCCTGTATTGATACCAGAAACACACCCCTTCTACCAAAATACCAAAACTACGACCAAGCTATAAGAAATTCTGCATTGGAAACACAACCATCCTTAAACTCCATTTGTAAGATCAAAACACAACAAAACAACAATGGCCTTCGACTACTAATAAGCTGGATAGTACCAATAAGACTACCAAGGCTTTGCAGCCTTACCTAATACACAAACAACAAGCTGTCAACCATAGCACCTACTGACCCACTATAGTACTTCAAACAAGAAACAAATCACCTAAAATCATACTGTAAGAATGAAACGACAACCAATCAAAACCAACCTATGTATACAAATCTATACATTTGAAAAATACCCAAAAAGACATGGATCAAATCCCTATTAACTTCCATATTAAACACAGGTAAATCTTAGGTCTAATAAGACTTTAATAATCAACAGAATGCATTGCAACAAATCATCCAAACATAAGACATAAAGGAGAGAGAAAAAAAATAAAAAATAAAAAGGCATAGAAAGAGTATAATGTGTTATCTGACTAGCTCAAAGAATGTCCTAGCCAGTAAAACAATATTATTTCTCAAACAATAAATAAGCTGAAGGAAAAATCCCATATAAAAATCTCAAAAGTTAATGAGCCTTAACAAAATCCATTCAACCAGCTACCTATAAAAGCATTCAGATCATCATCCCTAACCTAGTCTTAGATAACATTAGAGGATAGACACCTAAAGGTAAGCACTGGGTCTTAGGATTTTCGTAGTAACATTTCTAAGGAAAATTTTGGAGAAACATCAACATTATCTTATCATGATCTGAATTGAATAACCCCTAATATCACTAAACATGGCTTCTATTAATCCTATTACTGCTAAGTCACCTCTTCCCATGCAACTTACAAGAACTGAAACACTTAAAATATTTGAAAGAAAGATAAATAGTTACCTTTTAACAACTAATGTTGCTAATCATATAAATAATATATAGCTATATCCATTGTAAATTATTATATGCAAATCTTTTTTATTTATTTTTGTTTTATCCACATTAAAACATATTTTGTGATCAAATGATGTTTCAAACTATGGATGTTTTTCATAGGCATTGAAAATAGAAAAGAATACAATCATTGTTTTCCTAAGAGTAATATTAACCTACAACCAATAACTAAAATTACAAAGAAGTAAAGAACTATAATGCAGTTCATCATATTAGAACAAACAAACAAACAAACAAATTTTAACAAATATCTAGCAAACATATCATTATCCTTAAGGACACAGTAAACTGACTAAATCAACTAATTAGTAATGGAATTAAGCACTTACCTAATTTAAAGAATCTAACTGTTGATTTCCAGACCCTTGAACTGCTACATTGCTTGTTTGTTACAGCTGTTGCTTTTGTTTGTTGTTGCTGTATTTTGAAAAGGTGGAACTTATTTCTTTGAACTCTCCCTCCCTTTAAGGCTTTTTATTCTAATTCCACTTTGCCTATAATTTCATATATTTATACATAAATATTAATTTGAAAATTAAATTAAAACATGAAAGAAAGTTTAAATGTAAATTTGTAAATAGCCATTAATGTAAATAAGAATAAAAATTAAAACTATAATAAAGATGAAATACTAGATTAAAACATTCTTGTTTAAAAAATTTCTTATTAAAACTATAGTAAAGAGTCTCTTAGAGGTATTTTATCAAACAACTTGTAGGAATATGTAAGAAGGAAACACTAGCACACTCTTTATTCAAGTGAAACAACTCTTAAATACAAGCAAGAAACATAAATTACTTAATTTGTAGGAAGAACAACCTAACTTAAATAAAAAGGTTAGGCATATGACTCAACTTCAACAAGAAAATAACTAGGAAAACTAAATTAAAACAAAAAAGAGAAGTAATTTAGATTTTGATCTAAGATAATAAGAATTGCTAATTATAACAATGGCAGACTGAGGACTTTGATTTTCACTTAAGAGAAATAGGGCAAGAGAACTCTACAACTATCATTTAATTGGGAGATACAAAAGCATGAACTTTTACTGTTAGAGTTCTTTATCCCGATCTATTTTTTTCTAAATGTGAGATCACACTGCAATTACTAGTAAATATCCATATATTCCTATTTGTGAAATCAACCACTAAAGCATACTCATTGTATAACATGTTAGTTACGAACATGAAATCATATATAAGCAAAAAAACTAAAGCAAAGAATCACATGTGAAATCGGGTGAATCCACCACGCCTGAAACACTAAATCAAGAAAGAGATGTAACATTCAAATTAACATTATAATAGCTACTTAATATATAGCAGACTACTGAACTTTTAACATAACAATTCCTCGAGTTCACTAAACAAGATAGTTTTAGTTACGATAGATTTGTAATTTTATCATGCGACAGACTTGAGACCTAAGGCATATGCATCGATCCACATAGTCCTTTCATGGAATAACTAGCACATTGTCCTCCCTTGTCATATGAAACACTAAATCAATAAATCAAGAAAAAGTGACATTCAAATTAACATTATAACAACTGTTCAATATAACATACAATAGGTTACTAAGCTTCCAAACAGAAGCATTCATTAAGTTCATTAAACTTTAAGCTACAACTACATAGCTTTATAGTTAATACACATATGTAATTTTATCATTAGACAAACTTAGGGCTCAAGGCATACGCATTGATAAATGTAGATAATGTGAACATCCATGTATTCCTTTATTGGAATTTCTTTGCACAAAAAAGAAACATAAACAAAATAAGCTATTAAAGCCAGGGAATCAAATTGCTAGATAAGACAGTGACAAGATAATCATTCAGTATCATATTGATGAAGACATAATGGGAAAAATATGTTAACTTACTAAGTAATGTTGCCTTAATAAGATAATTGATTAAGATCATACACAAATAAGGCTTTCAAAGTATTGATACATATCACGAAAATCAAAATTCAGTATAGGACAAAAATAATTAGAATCAGCTTTAGAATTGAAAGCTAGTGGCCGATCTCTATTTCCAGGCTTGGACTCTATATCATAATTTTTTTCGCATGTCCTATAAGGAAGATTAAACCTCAATATTTTTACATTAAAACATAAACAAGAGAAGTAGGAAAATTTAACTAGTAATAACCTCTAACCATTCTAATGGTTTAATTGACCAAGAGAGTCCACCAAAAGAAGTAAATTACTGAAGAAAAGATTTAATCATTCCACTGGTGATTATTTGATTCCTAAAAATGCAAAAGGAGAAGAAGAAGAAGAACCCTGGCTTCGATTCTTTTTTGAAACAATATCATTTCCACTAAAAATCATCTAAAATTAACAATGCATGCAGGATAATATGACTCAAAATTCAAACATTTAACATGTAAAAAGTAAAATCCATGATCAGATGCGACAATGAGCTAGACCTAGTCACCAAAAACAACACTTTTCTTAAAAAGAACTTAAAAATTTACAAAATATAGAGCAGAAACTAGCTGACATTTTAGATTTTGTTCTCAAATCTTACAAATTCAAGTTAAATGACGCCAATTGAGTTTAATAAATAAGGAAGAATAACTCACCAATTTTATAGAGAGAGAGAGGAGCTTCCTCGTGAAATGCCATTTCCCTTGGCTCCGAGTTTCTACTTTGGAATTTGGAGAACAAAGAATGAGCACGGCGTGGCTCCACCTACTGATGTTATTATTGATATCTAAAAAAGAAGCAATCTACTGCGATTAGAAGGTGTGATGGATTTGAGTGGAGAGAGAGGTGAAGTTGAGGTGGAGGAGAAAAATAAAGGCAGTGAGTGTGGAAAGATAGTGGCGGTGGCATAATAGAACTCTAGGGTATGAGAGAGAAATGGTGAGAACGAAGAAGAGGGACAGAATAACCTTTTCTAAATTAAAAATCTGATTTTTAATTTAGAAAAGGTTTCCCTACGAAATGAAATTTTCATAGGTAATTTAACAACGGAATAATAATTTTGTAGGGAAATTACCTACGAAAGCATTATTCCACCATAGGAAATTTAGCGACGGAATGATCTTTTCGTTGGTAATTTTCCTATGGAATACTGCTTCAGTAGGTAATTTCCTTTTGGAATTGTATTTTTATAGGTAATTAAATCTCGTCGGCAAATTACCTATGAAAAAAATAATTCCATAGGAAAATTACCTACAAAAAAATAATTTCACAGGGAAATTGCCTATAGAAATTTCATTCCATCGCTAAATTACCAATGAAAAAACATTACGTCTGTATATCCCGTGTCTAGTTTTAGCTGTGAAACTTTGGCACCAATTTACCGATGAAATTTTCATTTTCATCACTAAATTCTATCGGTAATATTCGACAATATTTACAATGAAATTCTTATTCTGTTGCAGCAAACAATTTTCCCCTACCATTTTTCCTACGAAATGAGTTTTTCGTCAGTAATTACTGATAAAAATAATTTCGTCGCTGATTTTCTATCGGTATTTTAAATTTTTTTTAGTGTAAATTACTTTGTACGTCTGAAGTTGAATTGAATTTTACCTATTTTTTAATAATTTTATGGTATAAATTTTAATGGTTAATCGAAATATATCGGTTAATCAAACCAAAAATGTAACACTCTAAAATTTGCATCTTACATGACATGTATTAGAGCATGAATAGTAACTCTAGGATAGTTTTTGTGGTAATAAGAGTAGAATAAGATAGCAAAAATTGAAAGTGTATAAAGGTTAAATGTGCTCAGGTTAGGAAAATTATAAGATGGGTGACCTAATGGGCAGCTCGACCTAACACTAGAATATTAAAATAGGTGTTAAATAGAGTTCAGTGATACAATTTCAGAAGAAATTGAGCTTAAATAGGCCCTCAAATCAGATAGAGAATTTTTTATCCAGTACTATAAACTCGGTTGATCAAAAGTTTGATCGAGCCATAAGATACTTTAAACACCTCCAAACATTATTTAAATCATATAAGCATGTTAGATATGACTTAAATTAACTAATGAAAGTGAAAAATAATTTTTTTAACAGTTTTGGAATTTCAAGGTTTCGGACTGGCTGATTTTGCCTCTTGAGCTAGAAGTATATCGAAATGATATCAGAATAACTTAAAATTTTAACCACATACTTCTACATATGTAAGAGCATGTGGGAAAAAATTTCATGGCATTCTAACCAACAAAACATCAACTTCAAAAAAGGGAAAAAAACTGAGGTTAAATTAGTTAGAGGGCTCAAAGGCCATATTTAATTCATATAAAGGCATATTAGTCATTAGGAAAGGAGCCTTGATCACCTATATACATCATTATGGTAAAAAGAGAGGTAGGAACCAATGAAATCATGACAAGTGGCTTAAAAACAAGCCATTAGATGAAATAGTAAATGGAGGAATTTGGGCCATTGATTTGGTGGCCTTTAGGGCTACTAGAAAGTTCTAGAATCCTCTAAAATTTAGCCTAAAAATATATCATATTATCCCCTTTTCTCTCAAAAATCTAAACCCGCTCTTTGCCTTCTCTACCATTTTTTCTTCCACTCTCTCTCCTCCCCCCAAATCCTAAGCCTTAATTCCACTCAAATATGCTAAATAAAATTCTCTTCATCCTAGAATCTTGATTGGACTAAAAAAAAGCTTGAAAAACAAAGAATCTAAGTAAGAGAAAGAAAATCTAACTAGGTAAGTCATGATGTTCTACTTGGTTTTAATTAGAGATTTTTATATGGATTTGTAGAGATCTTTAGCATGATCATTTAGTAGCATTTAGGTGCTAAAATTCAAAGCAAAAACTCATGATTTCTCCTCCCTAAAATTCAGCCTAAAGATGGAATACAAGAGGAAGAAAAGAACAAAGAGGAGGAAGACCAAAGGAAGCAAGATTATGTGATTTCAAGCTTTATAAAGGTTAGTGTATACATTCGCTACACTTAATTTCATTTAATTTTGGAATTTCTCATAGAAATTACATTATGTAACTAATGAAAATGAGGGAATAAAGGAAAATAATTTTAGAGAATCTTATAGAATGATGAATTAACAAAGAATATGTATGAAATTATAAAGAAAACAAGCATAAAGGTAGTGAACTTAGTGAGGCCGAATTGTATCCTAAAACGAATATAAGGTGTGTTTGATGTTAAATGATGTATTAAGCATTAATTTAGCAATACAAAGATAACCAAATACTTTAAGATTGATTTGAGAAAAACCCATGCAAGTACATAAAGGTTAGCATGTATACATAATGATATTTACATAAGTAACAATAAAATATTAAGGTAAAGTTTGCATAAGTTAACATATATACACATAATTTCACCTTGGAAACATAAATGGCATGAAATGGAATGCGAAAACATATAGTATGTTGGATATCTCATCAAGGCTGAATGGTATTCTTATTAGAAATGCCATATTTACATTATGTTTACATGTTATTTCATATGTACATTATGGTTTTATATATATTATGGATGAATGCATGAAAAATAAAGGTGTATGAGATGATACATAATGGGTGTACTATATAAAACATAATGAAAATACAAAATAAAGTACAATATTTAGTTGCCCTTAGTATATAGTGGGTGATCCAAGACCCTAGGATATAATGGTTAGCCATAGGAACCCATATACTGCGATAAAATCATAAAATAAATTATTATCGAGGAATGACTACCTTTAAGCAATCACCTCACTCCTATAGTCACATAGTATTCTCATACAATCCTCGTATCGTATATTCGGTTCGAAAATTTCCACTAGTGATTACTAGGGGCAAAATGATAATTATGCAAAAAATAGGGATCAGATGGTAAATTTTACATAAAAGAACTCATAAAATGTAAATAAATAGGAAATAAAGTGAAAAATGAGATTAATATGTTCAAAAAGGGTAAAATAGTAATTATGCGATAAGTTAGGGGTAAAATAGTAATTTGACATAAAAAGGGTAGTTAAAAGGATTAAAAAGGACAAATAAGGCAAAAGAGTAAAACTGTAAATAATGAGAAGTTTAAGGACTAAAACGTAATTTTTCACTTTATATACAAACATATGGACCAAAAAGGAAATTTTCCATCTAGATTAAAGTAAAGGTCAAGGAGTCAAATTGGAAGTCAAATAAGGTAAATAAAAAGTTTAGGGACCTAATCGTAATTTTACATTTAGGTAAGAATATTATAGTAATTATCAAGAAAATTAAGTATAATAAGGCTTTGGTGTTAGATTGTGAATTAAAACAAGGTAATGGAATTAAATTAATAAAGGTAACATAAAAGAGTAAAATGGTAATTAAATAAAAATAATACTATTAAATGAAATTTTGTGCAGTTGTATCCACCATTAGGTGACATTGTTGCTTAACGCGTGATTTTGTAACTGCGCGTAGGGACAAGTACATAAATAATTGGAGAAAGCAGAGTTTGAAGGCAGGTACCTATGTCTCTTTTTAGAAATCGAATTCATTTCACTTTTGTATTGACCTGTTTTGGAATTATGTTATGCAAAGTATTGCTTGTATTAAGGATGCTAATTAAGGATATATGTATATGGATTATGTGTATGTATCAATATGGAATTGTGAATGTATGACTGTGATGTGTTGATGGATGTTGGAGAATTATAGAAGTACCATGTATGCAAATGAAGTATTGGAGGCAGAGGTTGACTATTGGGAGTGTTAAACCTTCAATTTACAGGTTTGGGTAGCACGGTTTTTAAGCCATTATGCTGTCAAAATTTTGACCAAATGAATAGTAACTTAGCGATACCAAACACAAGTTAAAACCCTAAGTTTAAACTTGATATGTTAATTATAAAATTGAATGGTCTCATAGAATAATTGTCACTAACATCATGATGTTGTATACATACCATGTATGGGAAGCCTACATGTTAGTAAGGTGTTACAAAAAAAATCAAAATCGATGGACTGAATAATTGAATATAACGGACTGGTTATGTTGGATTTTGTTGCAATAAAATAAACAAAATCACAGCAAAAATTACAAAACCCACCAGGATCCATGCAAATTCAGTTGCTTTAAAAAGACGAGATAAATGATTGCCAACCTCTTGAAGTGTTGAAAATTGATTTGTTATGTATTGCCTCAACCGAAATGAATACCCTCTATCACTATCCATACTCGAACATGATGATCGGAATTGCCTAGGGGTGCTAGCTCCCTTTCTTTGGCAGCTAGGCTTAAAGTCTCTATGTTCTTCTCCAAGGTTACATAAACATATTTTTTTATCTCTCCTCATAAAGTGATGGTTTCCTTTTTTTGTCACTTAGTATACTTAAGGTTTATATATATATATATATATATATGTATATTAGAGGTGACTTAACCCTAATATCAGAGAGAAAAAATTTTAGGCACATATTTCTTGTTTAAAATAAGAATTATATTTTAACTATAAAATTTTATTTCCAATTTTATTTTGTGACAAATTAAAATTCAAAATGCCCGAATAAATCCTTAGTCTATTCATCACATTCTATGTGTGCAATCTAATAGGTTTATATTATATCAGCAGTGGGTCCCAATCCAATCATAGGCTCACAAGTCATAAGAAGCCCCTAGCAAGACATTATGACTACCCAAATAATATGAATATCGATAATTCGATTTTAACCTAATCAATAGAACATGTTATAATCTTTTTTTCACATGATATCTTGTTTGAATATAAGTCATGGTCTATGTCAAACTTATGTAGTTCAAACATATAATTTCTCGATCACTAAGTAAACTGATAATATCAAATGATATTGATCACTACATCAATTCCTTTGAGTAGGGCCATACATTTCTCAATCCTACTTATCGAGGGGCCCAATATATATCTCTCTCATAAGAGAGGAACAAATTCCATCTTGATTATTCATTATCCTTTACATGATTCTCATCATGTCTAATCATAACCTTTATGATTATCCAATTAAATATAATGTTTGATTATGTTAAAACACATCCTAAATTCTTGTATGTGCATCGGTATATATACAAAAAACTTCTTTTGATAAGTATTAAATCTAATTGCCAATGATCAAAAATTAGTTAGAACCAGACCTTTTAACATTTCCTGCAAAGTGATCTATAAATCCATCGCATTTTGATACTTGTGAAATTTTTTAGTGATATCATCATCCATTGCACATAACAAGATGATTCAAGTAATGGAAAATTTTTTTTCCATGCCACATAGGCATTGCCTATGCTAGGCTTATGTGCCATCCTTAGGTTCAATCATAACTAAACTTAAGGGTTATTGAGCCTCTTGCTTTTCAAGTACATAATGGATCTTCATACTCTATATTTCATGATTAATACTATTCAACTTCATATCTTTCTTAACATCCATGACAATTGACATGGAAGTAGTAGCCATTTAGATCCTCTAATATCTAATAGAACAAGGTTGCATATTATTAAAATTAAGAGATTAAACAATGTATGTAATTTCATATCCATCTCAAATAATAATCTAATGAAGTTCTCTATCAAGCTCAATTTTAAAAAGATTACTTATAATATCCAATTACCCTCTAAGTCCTAATGTCTAACCAAAATTTATTGGTTTGATATATTTAGTCTCAACTTAACTTATAAAATATTGCAAGGTGATTAACAATTAATTAAACACATTTATTATAAAATTAAAAGCCATCAAATATTCATAATAAACTCATTTATTCAAAGAATAAAAATTCAATAATTCAAAAATAAGACACTAATGCTAAATAATAAAAGGAAATATAAATTCCATTTAAAAAAGATGCTAACTAAAATTGACACCTATGTCAACTATACTAAAATTCTAAATTCGTAAAATATTTTTTGTTTTAAGAATTTTCTCTTTGACCGTTTTCATCAGATTTTTACGTAACATATAAATTCGTTGATGAAGTCATGGATGATATACACTACGTTCACTCTTGATCACCATCATATATTTAACGTTACTTTTGTTAGTGGTTATGCCCTAGGCCAAACATTTAGACCTTTATGTAATGTCACATTTCATTTTATAAAATTGGGTTTGCTTCATGTTATTATTTTGTTGACATATTACATTATAATGATATTTATAAATAACAATATAATGTTATTTTAACTATCCCTAGTCATTTATCACTAAAGGAATAATGATAAATATAGACTAGTATGGGTTTGATTGATAATCAAGGGATGATTATATATGGTGATATAAATCAAACTTATATGTACTTGTTAGAAAATAGGGTACTAAATAGACCCGCTATGAGATACTATATGGGTCAATATAATTAGTGATCTCATAATAGTTATGTTATCGAGCTTAAGAACTAAGATTATTACAATATCCTACATGAGGAACATTGTGTTCTGACATAATCGGACATTATCTTTAATTGGATAGTCATAAAGCTTATGATTGGACATAATGAGAATCATGTAGAGGATAGTGAATAATCAAGAAGGAATTTACACCTTCCTAATGAGAGAGATATTTATTGGGCCCCTTAATCCATAGGATTTAAAGGGATATTAATTCGATTTGTGGGATTATAAAAAGACCTCATTTAATCTTGCTAAGTTAATTATTGTAGATTGAAAAATGGCATCTTTAAATAACAACTTTTCATTGTGATCGGTCCTAGAAAAGGACAAATTGAATGGCACCAATTTCATAGACTAGTCTCGAAAATTGAGAATTGTTCTCAAGCAAGAGAAGAAGTCGTATGTTTTGGATGCACCCTTGCCCGAGGAACCTGCTAGGAATGCCTCTATAGTTCAAAAGGAAACTTTTGAGACTAAGAAGAGTGACTCCAATGATGTGACTTGTCTGATGCTAGCCACTATGGTGCCCGATTTGCAAAAGCAATTCATGGACCAAGAGGCTTATGCAATCATGGTGCACCTCAAGGAGATGTTCCAAGAGCAAGCTCGTCACGAGAGGTTCATGACAACAAAGGCCTTGATTTCTTGTAAGATTGTTGCGGGTACTCCCGTTACTACCCATGTACTCAAGATGAAATGGTATCTTGATACTTTTGAGAAGCTTGAGATATAAATCCCGAAGGAATTGGCCACTGACTTGGTCTTAGGTTCATTGACTGATGATTATGATCCATTTGTTATGAATTATAGCATGCATGCAATGAACAAGGCAGTCACCGAGCTTCATGGGATGCTTATGAATGCTGAAGAGAACATTCGAAAGACCAATCCCATAATTATGGTTCAAGGGGGCATTAAGAAGGGACCCGCTAAGGGAAAGGGGAAGGAAAAGGCAAAACCAAAGTCAAGTGAGAGTGCACCTCAGGCCCAAACCAAGCCCAAGGCATAAAAGCTCAAGGAGAGCGAGAGCACATGCTTCCATTGCAACAAGTTAGGGCATTGGAGGAAGAATTGCGGTCTCTTCAAGGAAGAACAAAGGAAGAATGGAGCCAAGGAATCCAATTTTGGTATTTTTGAAATTGCGGTATTGTTGAAATTAACTTTTCTATTTCTACCACTTGGGTATTGGATACCGGTTGTGGTTCTCACATTTGTTCAAATGTGAAGGGGTTAAGAAATAGGCGGTTACTTGGGAAGAGTGAAGTAAAACTCTGTGTGGGGAATGGAGCACGAGTTGTTGCCATGGAAATAGGCAACTATCGACTCATTTTACCTTATGGACTTTGTTTAGATTTAATGAATTGTTATTTTGTGCCTACTGTGAGCAGAAACATTATTTCAGTTTCATGTTTGGATTTTGATGAATTTGATTTTGTTATTGATAATGGCAATATTCATATTCGTCGCCAAGGCATTTTATATGGCACTGCTATGTTACAAAATGACCTTTATATCCTTGATCTATAAAACAAAGAGTCCATATACAACATTAATATAAAGAGGGTTAAATCGAACGAATTTAACCTTGTTTACTTCTTGCATTGTTGTTTAGGACGTGCAAATGAAAAATGCATTTCAAGATTCCATAAATCTGGAGTGCTTAGGTCATTCGACTTAGAATCTTATGACATATGCGAGCCATGTTTGCCTGGAAAGATGACAAAGAGTCCTTTTAACAAGAAAGGTGAGAGGACTAGTGACTTATTAGAACTAATACATACCGATGTATGTGGACCATTAAGTACACAGGCTAGAGGTGGTTTTACTTACTTCCTAACATTCACAGATGACTTCAGTAGATATGGCTATGTCTATCTAATGAAGCACAAGTCTGAAACTTTTGAAAAATTCAAAGAGTTTAAGAACTAAGTGGAAAACCAACTTAGCAAAAGCATAAAAGGCATTCAATCAGATCGAGGTGGCGAATACTTAATCCAAGAGTTTGATGGTCATCTGAAGGAGTGTGGAATTATTTCATAGCTCACTACTCCTGGAACACCACAATGGAATGGTGTGTCTAAAAGGAGAAATCGAACTCTATTAGACATGGTTCAATCTATGATGAGTCAAGCTAATCTTCCCATCTCTTTTTGGGGTTATGCATTAGAAACTGCTGCATTTCTACTGAACCGTACTCCAACTAAAGTAGTTGAGAAGACACCATACGAGGTATGGACTGGGAAAGAGCCCAATATGTATTTTCTCATGATTTGGGACTGTAAAGCACATGTTAAGAAATTAACATCTGACAAACTAAAGTCCAATCTGTTGTCTACTTATTTATGGGTTATCCCAAAGAAACAAAGGGATACTACTTTTACTCACAAGCCAAGAACAAAGTGTTTGTCGTTCGCAAGGCTGTTTTCTTAGAAAAGGAGTTCCTTCTCAAGAAAGATAGCGGGAGTAAAATAGAACTTGGAGAAATTCAAGTGCCACAAACTCCTGTAGAGGATGAATTGGAAATGGGATCAAGTTCACAACCAGGTGTGGAACAAGAACCCATTGCACAAGAAGATGAGCATTATATGTACAAGAAGGTTAGTGGGAGCATAATAGTATTTCTACTCCTATATGTGGATGACATCCTACTCATTGGGAATGACATTTTAACATTGCAAAGGGTTAAGCAATGGTTGGGGAATGTTTCTCAATGAAAGACTTAGGTGAAGCCGAGACAATACTTGGTATTCAAATATATAGAAATAGATCAATTCAGTTTTTGGGACTAAGTCAAGAAAAGTACATAGACAAAGTACTAAAGCATTTTATTATGGGAGACTCAAAGAAAGGGTACATACCTTTGGCTTTAGGAGTTCCTTAGACTAAAGAACAATGTCTTAAAACTAAAGAGGAGAGGGACAACATGAGTAGAATCCCATATGCATCTGTTATTGGATCTATCATGTACGCTATGTTATGTACTAGGATAGATATTGCTCATGCACTGAGTATAACTAGTAGGTTTCAGCAAGACTCTGGTGAGAAGTACTGGTCTGCTATAAAGGGGATTCTTAAGTGCCAATGAAGGACTAAGGATCACTTCTTGGTGTATGGTGGTCAAGAAGAGCTTGTCATACAAGGTTATGTCGATGCTGCTTTTCAGACCAGCACTCAGGACTCAAGATCACAATCTGGTTTTGTTTTTATTTTGAA
Organism: Excoecaria agallocha; assembly: GCA_037975025.1. NCBI lineage: Eukaryota > Viridiplantae > Streptophyta > Magnoliopsida > Malpighiales > Euphorbiaceae > Excoecaria > Excoecaria agallocha. The sequence continues at coordinate 14,038,417 of CM075821.1, read as the reverse complement.
TGATGGTACTATTAGCTGGAAAAGCTCGCAGTAAGAGACCGTTGCCAACTCAACTACATAATCTGAGTATATTGCAGCGAGTGAGGCTGCAAAGGAAGCTATTTGGATTAGAAATTTCATTCCTGGATTAGAAATTTTTTGTGACAATAACGGGGCCATCACACAGACTAAGGAGCCCTGGTCATGCCAAAAATCCAAACACATACTCAGAGGTACCACCTGATCAGAGAGATTATTGATCGTGGGGACGTCAAGATTAGCAAGATAGCATGTGAAAACAATGTAGCAGATCCTTCGACGAAACAGTTGCATCTAAATTTGCACGAAGCTCATTTGAGAGCGATCGGTCTTAAGGCTATACCCAATTAGGACTAGTGCTAGTGGGAGATTGTTAGTATAAGCCCTAGCCCCAATGCATCATTATAAAACACTTAAGTTAATAAATGAGGCATTTGTTTTATCTATTGTATTCCTGTGTATATCAATTAATAGAACTATCCAAGAATGTTGTTTCAGTTTAAGTTATCATGTGTGAGGCATATGGTTGTAAGACCTTAAAACAAATGAGACTTCATTCTAAATATCCCCAGTTAGTCATTATTATTGAAATAACAAATGAATTAAGACTAGTATGCTCTCTTTGATAATTTGAGTTTTGTCTTACGAATCATAAAGACTGTAGTGTCAATAAGAGATCATAGATACATGTTTAGAACATGGTATCTGGATTCGATTCGTTCATGAGAACACTACATGGTACAAGTCATAGGTGTTTCTCATGTGTAAGTTTTGTATCGGAGTTCTTAGACCTAAAATCTCTATGAAACTCTTTATGAATTACTGTGTACTTTGACATACACCTAACGTGCTCGTAATAGGGTGACAAGTATGGTTATGCTTGGGTATGCACTGATCCATGTTACAAAGCATGAGAGAAGTGAAGGAATTACCCCTCTCGATAAGAGAGAAAATATCATCGGCCACTTAATCAGTGAACTAAGAAGTGTATGGCCATACCGAGATGAAATAATGAGTAATCAATATTTATCTCATAGTTCAGTGTCACTGGAATATCAAGAAAGGAATTAGTATATATAAGGATGACTGGTTCCATGCCTTATATTAATGAACTTTATATTAATTCTGATATTTAAGGGTAAGGGACTATGCAAAATTGTATTAGATCACTAAATGTCATTTGCATTTTCATTTAATTTGGAATGCTATAATATCTTACTAGAGAATATATATAGCCTTTGAATTAATTTATTAATTCATTGTCAATATTAAATGGACCTATAGGATCGTACACAAGCATTGGGCTTAAAATATTTAAATAGTGTATTGGGAATTAATTTGGGCTTTTATTTAAAGTCAAATTAATGTATGCAATGGGTAAATAGATTTTTGCCTCAAACAGCTTGCTGTTTTAGGCAAATCTGTTAAACAGTTTTTTTTGCCTAAAATAGCTTGCTATTTTAGGCAAATCTGTTAAGCTGTTATTTTGCCTAAAACAGCTAGCTATTTTAGGCAAATATGTTCAGCTCCAATTTTGCCTTAAACAACTAGCTGTTTAAGGCAAATATGTCAAACAAGGTTTTTGCCTTAAATAGCTAGCTGTTTACGGCAAATCTGTTGAACTGTTATTTTGCCTTAAACAGCTAGCTATTTAAGGCAAATATGTTAACAGTTATTACACGAGAGAAATTTATTGGCATGTGCTAGTTTTAATTTCAATTAATTAATTATCTATATATAATTAAGTTAATTGAGTATTAAATCCTAAATTATATTTAATCAAAATATAATACTTGAGAGGGAATTAATGTGGCCAAAATTCAAGCTAGAAATCCTAGTTGAATTCGGCAACCAATTAATTCCAAAATAAGTAAGTTTATTTTGATTAAATGACTAATGTCATTTAAATTTGAAACCTAATAGAGTTTGAATTAATTTAAATCGCTTAATTAAGAAGTGATGGAGGCTGAAAGTATTCCTAATTCTAAGGGATTTCAGATTACCTATCTTTTCTAGGTTAATGATATAAATTAATTAATTCTATTTTTGATCGAAGTGATAATTTCTCTCCTTTAGTGCCACCACTCTCAAGAGAAAGGATTCTTTCTTCATCTCTTGTGCTCCTGGGTAGCAATAGCAACCTAAAGGAAGAACAAGATTAGATCTTGTGGCTTCAAACCATTCCCATTGCCAAATATACAATCAAAGAGCTAGCACTCTTGATTTTAAGTTATCTTTGCAAGTGTGTGTGTGAGCATAGAGTGGTGTGGCGTAAAGGCTGCTCCTTTGGCATTGGTGTTCCAGATTTGAAGTATATAAGTCTATCTTATACATTTGCCATGGCAACATCAAAGTTTTGAAGAGCATCCAAGCTTGTAAGTTTCTAAAACTCTAAAATTGTATGTTTTGATTCTATGTCATATATTGCGTGGCATGGATGATCAATAATTTTTATTTTTCCGCTGCATGATCTTCATGTATATGCCATGTTATATCCCTTCAGTATGTATAAATGTATATATGGTTTATAATGTTCCTATTAGATAATACGTACTAATATATGTATGCATATACATGTGATGGTAATATTGATTTACATGTTGATAGTAATTTTATATTACCGTGATACTTATGAACATGTATATGAATAATTACGAAATACGATGCAATATAATAACTTGGATACAATTAATAGAGTGATATATGAAACATCTAATGCCTGCACATAGAACTTGGTGATGGATAGATAGGCATGCCTATAGGGTTATAATGCAGCTGCCACTGTCTAGACCCCGTTTAGGTCCACAACATGTATGTCCCTATTTGGACCACAGTCTTGACACCATTTGGGTCCGATACCTACAGGTATCCATAGTTCCTGTTATCCACACCAATAGAGCTTAGGCAGCCATTCACAGAAAAGAATAATTTTAAAGGAAATGCTAAATAGTGATATGTTGTACATGTTTATACTTGTATTATAAGTAATATATTAATATATCCTCCTTGTTATTGATTATACTATTCTCCAATGTTAATAATTGTATTCTTTTGTGTTGTTGCATGTTGTGTGCTTGGGAATGGCCACTGTGAGGGGTTGTTCATATATTATTTATTTCCCACTAAGTTTTTTAGCTTAGCATGGGTTTTATCCATGTAGGTTCTCGAGGTTAGACTCTCAGACAGGGACAAAAATCTACATCAACCAAGCCAAACCTAGGAAGAGTCGAAGTATGAAGATATTATCTTTTTGGTTTTACTATTCTATATTTTCACCTTGTACCTAGTAAAGTGATTGTAATGAGTAAACAATTGTAAAGCATACTATAGTGAATAGTACCTTTTTGCATGATATTAACTAGTCTGATAAAGTAAATTAAAAGTATGCTAACAAATGTAATAATTATGCACATGAACTATATTAAGAATGTATACACAGGGTGGTATGTAGGAAAGGGATGACCGGGAAAGGCATAGTATAGTATTTACAATTTTTATATCAGAACGCCTAGGTTTAGGCAATTCTGGCTACTAGGAGTCTAAGAGCATGCATATATAGAATGTTTATAGTGTCGGCCTAATACAGACGCCCCTGTTTTATTATAGATAGTTGATCATGGAGGGGTCCAGGAAGCAATAAATGAATCTGTTGAAAGTAATTTACCGGTGAGATCAAACCTCAAATCCAGAATCTTCAACCTTAATTTGGGGTGATGTACCCATGGCTACTATTCCTAGGGAGGCATTATTAAAGCTTTCTCAAGATATGGCCCAAATTTTACAGAGGATGATGACTCCTAAAGCCCTTATTGTAGAAATTAGAAAACATAGAGTAGAGGAGTTCTTTGGTACTACATTAGACGAATCAAAAAAGGTAGAGCTTTGGCTGGAAAATATTTGACATGTATTTGATGAGATCTAGTGTCCAACTAGTCAAAAAGTCACATGTGTTATGTCCTTACTTCAAGGACTGGTATATGATTGGTGGAAACTAGTGCTAAAGTAGCCCCAATTGCCTGATCCTCTCACTTGGGAGTTCTTTTCAAAAGAGTTTAAGAAAATATATGTCACCGAAGCTTATAAAGAGGAGAAACTGAGGCAATTTCTAAACTAGAAGCAAAGAGACATGATGGTGGCCGAGTATGAGAAGGAATTCATTCATCTAAGTAAATATGCACCAGATTTTATGTTAACTATAGCCTTCAAATGTCGGTAATTTAAGGATGGCTTAAATGATTGCATTAGGGAGCACTTAATCAAGCCTACTTAGTGGACTACTATCAACTTGTGCAAGTAGCTCTGAGTAGAAAAGAGTGAAGTGGCTAAAAGAGAGAGAGAGCAAAGAAGAAATGTTACTAGAGGTGGTACATCTATAGGAAAGAGACCTCGGGGTCCACAAGGTGATCAATCAGTTGCATCTTTCAATAATCCTGGTACTCGAGGTAGACGATAGAGAACCTTTACCTTATCTAAAATGGGTAAGGAGACGTCAACAAGACAGGGTAGACGACAGCCATTGGAGTGCACCTATTGTTGCAGGAAGTATTGGGGCACCTATAGGATGTTAACATATGCTTATTTTTGATGTGGCGATACTGATCATTTCATGGCAAATTGCCCATTAAAGCAAGAGCAGAGGTCTCCATTGCAGAGTAATAGTGAAGCCTTCAATGCATCCTCAACTAGTAGAGGGCATGGCAGAGGTCAACGTGGAGCTAGTCAACTTAGAGGCTAGTCCAAAAATACCTTTGAGACCATTGACCCACCCTTCAATGCTACACATCTTGCCCAAGCATATGAAATGAAAGATCGTGAAGAAATAGATGCCCCGAAAGTCATAGTAGGTATTTTATCACTTTTTAACACTGATGTGTATGTTTTTATCGGTCTGAGTTCTACTCATTCTTATAATTGTATTGGGGACTTGGGTAGAAATATGGCAAATGTGGAATAGTTAGTGTTTGATATCTGTGTGACTAGCGCTCTGGGCTACAATATCTGTGTGAATAAAATGCATAGGAATTGCCCTATTGTGATTCAAGGGAGATAATTTCCTATTGACTTGATAGAGTTACCATTCCATGAATTTGATGTGATACTAGGCATGGATTGGTTAACTAAACACCAGGCAATAGTGAATTGTAAGACAAAGATGGTAAAAATGAAAGATACAGAAGGAAAAGAAATAACAATTCAGGGTATTAGATCAAAGCCTTTAACAACCATTATATCGGCTATGCAAGCCAAATGTTTTCTTAAAAAAGGGTGTGAAGCATTCTTGGTGCTAGTATTTGATTCCAAGAAAGAGAAAGTAAATATTCAAGACATACTTGTGGTCAATAAGTTTCCTGATGTGTTCCCTAAGGAGCTACCTGGTCTTCCACCTGGAAGAGAAATGGAGTTATCTATAGAAACTTTACTAGGAACCACTCCCATTTATAGGGCACCATATAGAATGGCACCATCAGAATTGAAGGAGTTGAAAGTTCAAATGTAAGAGTTGTTAGATAAGGGTTTTATGAGGCCTAGTGTGTGGGTGCACCAGTGCTATTTGTTAAAAAGAAAGATGGCACCTTAAGGATGTGTATTGATTACAGATAACTCAATAAGGTGATAGTAAAGAATAGATATCCTCTACCTCGAATTGAAGATTTGTTTAACCAATTAAAAGATATTGGGATGTTTTCTAAGATCGATTTGAGATCGGGGTATTATCAACTTCGAGTGGAAAATGTGGATGTTCCGAAAACTACTTTGAGAACCCAATATGACCATTATGAATTTTTGGTTATGCCTTTTGGATTAACCGATGCTCTAATAGCCTTTATAGATTTGATGAATAGGGTGTTTAGACCCTATTTGTATCAGTTTGTGGTAGTGTTTATCGATGATATATTGGTCTACTCTCGAAATGAAGAAAAATATGCAGAACATTTGAGAATTGTGTTGCACACCTTGTGAGAGAAATAATTGTATGCTAAACTGAGTAAATGTGATTTTTGGCTTAAAGAGGTTTTCTTCCTTGGGCACATTATATCATCAGAAGGTATTAAAGTGGATCCTAAAAAGGTAGAAGCCATTATTCATTGGAAGCTGCCTCGAAATGTACCAAAAGTAAGGAGTTTCCTAGGCCTGGAAGGTTATTATCATCGCTTTGTGAAAGGATTTTCAGTTATCGCAGTACCACTTACTAGACTACTCCGAAAGGATGTTAAGTTTGAATGGACCAACAAATGTCAAGCGATCTTTGAACAATTAAAAAGATGCTAACAGAAGTCCCAGTTCTTACTCAACCAACATCTAGTAAAGAATATGTTATATATAGGGATGCCTCTAGAAATGGATTAGGTTGTGTATTAATGCAAGAGGCTAAAGTTGTGGCATACACCTTAAGGCAATTAAAGCCTCATTAGAAGAACTACCCTACTCATGATCTAGAGTTAGCAGCAATAGTATTTTCTTTAAAGATATAGCGACACTACTTGTATAGTGAAAGATGTAAGATTTTTACAAATCATAAAAGAACTTAATTTGAGACAGCATAGATGGTTGGAATTGTTCAAGGACTATGACTGCATAGTTGATTATCATCCAGGTAAAGCAAATATGGTGGCTAATGCTTTGAGCTGAAAGATGATAGCATCATTACTATTACAACAATGTAAGTGGAGATTTGCACTAAATGGAGCATTGATAGCTCAATTGAAAGCACAACCCAATGTGAAACAAATGATAATCGATGCCTAAAAGTAGGATAAAAAATTATAGAATATAGTTCAATCAATACATAAAGAAGGTCCATCGAAGTACTCAATAAGAGATGTGTATTATCGAAATAGACTGTGCGTACCAGATAATAAAGAGTTAAAGAGAATCTTATTGCGAGAAGTACATAACATAGTTTTCACTATGCATCCTAGAGGTAACAAGATGTATTAGAACTTGAAACAAAATTATTGGTGGTTGGAAATGAAAAGAGATATGGTTGAATATGTTTCTAGATGTATGACTTGCCAACAAGTAAAGGCGGACACCAATTCCCTTCCGAGTTGTTGAATCCCATTCCAATTCCACAATGAAAATGGGAAAATATTACCATGAATTTTGTTACAGGATTGCCCCTCACTCAAAGAAAGCATGATGTAGCATGGGTAGTTGTGGACAGGCTTACCAAGATAGCTCATTTGATACTAGTTCGATCGGACTACCCACTAGACAGGTTGGCTAAATTGTATGTAAATGAAATTGTCCAATTGCATGGAATTCCCGTGTTGATAATCTCTAATCGAGATTCGAGATTTACCTCTAGATTTTGGAAAAGTTTACAACAAGCTTTGGGCACCAAACTCCATTACAGTACAACATTTTATCCACAAACAGATGGGCAATTCAGAAGAGTTATTCAGGTGTTATATGATATGATGAGAGGTTGCACCTTGGATTTTCCAGGAAATTGGGATAGATACATTACTCTGATAGAATTTGCATACAAAAATAATTATCAAGCTAGCATTGGTATGGCACCTTATAAGGCTCTATATGGCAGAAAATGTAAAACCCCAATTTGTTGGATCGAACTAACTGAGACAAAGGTAATCAATCTTGACATTATCAAAGATGCTGAAGAGAAGGTGCAAATTATCAAGCAATGACCAAAGACCGCCAGTGATAGACAAAAGTCATATGCAGACTTAAAGAGGAAAGATATTGAATACCAAGTGGGAGATAAAGTGTTTTTAAACGTGTCATCGTGGAGAAAAGTGTTACGATTTAGGAACTAAGGGAAACTTAGTCTAAGGTTCATCGGTCTATATGAAGTTATAAAATGGATTGGATCTATTGCTTATAGATTAGCACTCCCTTTAGAATTAACTAAATTGCATGATGTCTTTCATATATTCATGCTTCGAAGATACTAGTCAGATGAATCTCACATAATGACCTCATAGAAAATAATAGTGCAACCTGACTATTCCTATGATGAAGAACTGAAAGAAATTTTAGCCAAAGAGATTAGACAACTGTGAAATAAGCAGATTTGCTTGGTTAAAGTACTATGGCAGCATCATGGCATGGAAGAGGCCACATGGGAACCTGAATTAGTCATGAAAATACAATACCCATAATTATTCAAACCAGGTATGAATCTTGGGGACAAAATTCTTTTAAGGGAAAGAGAAATGTAAGGCCCCTATTTAGGCATTGGAAGAATATGCATCTATTCTTAAAGGATAATATGATCACTGTGTGTGCGTTTAGCCAGTGAGTTATAAGTAAGAGCATAAAGGTGATTACTTTTAGAAAAGAGGGGTTAAATGGTCATTTTAAATTAGACCATGTATGTGATTAATTATGGGGAAGAAGTTAATTAAGGGACCTAATTGAAGAGAGAAATAGAAATTTTTGGGACAAAAACATAAATTTAAGAAATTAAGTCTAATTTTAAAAAGGTGAAAATAGAAGCCAATAGGAGCTTGGCACCTATCCTCCTAGAAATTTCTTAAGGAAAGTATAATTTAAAGGGGATTAATGGGAGAGGGAGCCGACTGCTCCATGGTGTTGAAAGGCATCAAATTCTCCTATTTTAGTTCTCAAGAACACCTTAAAATTCTAAGTTGATTTTAACTTGAGGAGAGAGAGTTTGTGGGTTAACATCTTAGGGTAACAATTTCTTTTTCTCCTTTTCTTTATTTTTGGATAATCAATTTTAAAGTTATCTAAATCTATTGTGTTATAATAGCAAGTGAATCCATTCTTGTACAAGGAAAATCAAGTAAAGGGAAGGAAAAGCTAGAAAGAGGAGCTTAAAGAAGGTTAATCACAAAAGGTATGGGAACATATTGAAAATATATGGTATTACTTTGTTGTGATGTTTTGAGATGTTAGAATGAAGTCTTTATTAATGGGTAAATTGGCATGGGAACCGAAATTTTTGATATATCTTCTTTTTGGCAAAAATCTGTCCTTAGGCCCACTATCGTACTTGCAGCACTTGTCGCACTTGTGATAATAGGCTTTTTTTTCTATTTTTGCTTTTTTTCCCCTTTCCTACCACATTAAACTGCCCCTATGCATTATGCTATTAATGGGACACATTATACCTTAAAATATGTGCATACAGAAGCTATCAATGTATATATATATGAATTTATACCAAAGTATGTATATATGTATATATGGTTTATAATGTTCCCATTAGATAATAAATACTAATTTATGTATGTATATACGCATTATGGTAATATTGATTTACATGTTGATAGTAATGTTATATTACCATGATACTTATAAACATTTATATGTATAATTACACAATGTGATGCAATATAATAACGTGGATACAATTGATAGAGTGATATATGAAACATCTAATGCCTACACATAAAACTTGATGGTGGATAGATAGGTATGCCTATAAGATTACAATGCAGCTGCCACGGTCTAGACCCCATTTGGGTCCATAGTATGTATGTCCCTATTAGAACCACAGTCTTGACCCCGTTTGGGTCCATATGTTTAATACCTTTGGGTATTTATATGATCGATACCTATGGGTATCCACATTTCCTGTTATCCACACCCATAGAGCTTAAGCAGACATTCACAAAAAAGAACAATTTTAAAGGAAATGTTAAATAGTGATATGTTGTACATGTTTATACTTGTATTATAAGTAATATATTAATATATTCTCCTTGTTATTGATTCCACTATTCTTCAATGTTAATAAATGTATTTTTTTGTGTTGTTGTATGTTGTGTGCTTGGGAATGGCCACTATGAGTGGTTGTTCATATATTATTTGTTCCCCACAAAGTTGTTTAGCTTAGCATGGGTTTTATCTGTGTAGGTTCTCGAGGTTAGACTCTCGGTCAGGGACAAAAATCTGCATCAACTAGGCCAACCCTAGAAAGAGTCGAAGTATAAAGATATTATCTTTTTTGGTTTTACTATTGTATATTTTCACCTTGTACTAGTAAAGTGATCGTAATTAGTAAACAACTGTAAAGCATAATATAGTGAATAATACCTTTTTGCATGATCTTAACTAGCTTGATAAAGTAAATTAAAAGTATCCTAATAAATGTAATAATTATGCACATGAACTACATTAAGAATGTATGCATAGGTGGTATGTACGAAATGGATGACTAGGAAAGGCATAGTATAGTCTTTACAACTGTGATTTTTAACAATAGGAGTTTTTGACTATCGCCTTAAACTCTTGTCGCTAAAGGTCCACAACAGCTACAAAAGGAATTTAAAGGAAAACTTTTTAGCGATGGGAACAAGCGTGCATCGCTAAAGGACCTGACAAAACAAACTCTTTAGAAACCAAGGAAAAACCATTTTTGGCCTAAAAAACCTACTAAAAACCTTAAATAACATATAATAAAACACTAATTAAAATATATTATAAAAAAAATAATCATATAAACAACAAATTTAATTTACAAATTAACAAAGAAACCAATTAAATAGTAAAGAGCCTAATGTACTAAGCTAATTAACAAATTATTATAATAAAACAAATAATTAACAAAATCAATAAAATAATAAAATTAACTTAACAAATCCTTACTAAATTATATGATAAAACAATTAATTTATTAACTATTGTATAAATTAATTGACAAAATTAGTCAGTAAATTTATAATTAATCAATAATTAATTACAAATATGTGAAATTAACAACATATTAAAATAGATCTACAAAATTAACAAGAAAATAAACTAAAAATATTATTTACACAATTAAATAAAAATTAGTCATTTCATTTTGTGGGTTTTAGGGCTCAAGAATATTACCTTCAATGTCAGTTTTTTGAAAGATGATGCTTCGGTGCTCTTGGATTTTTTTCGATTTTATATGATTTTTTGAAATTTTTTATGTTAAAATATGTAATTTTCATAGGAGTGGAAAGAAAGAAAAGAAAGGGAAGAAGAAGAAGAAGAAGAAGAAGAAGAAGAAGAAGAAGAAGAAGAAGAAAAAGAAAAAGAAGAAGAAGAAGAAGAAGAAGAAGAAGAAGATGATGATGACGATGATGATGATGAGATTAGGAGGAGAAAGAGAGAGAGAGCTCATCATTAAGGTTTAACAAAGCCTTAAATATCCTAAAATGGGATAAGTATAAAACTTAGATTTTTTCCCCAAAATTTTCCCATGTTCCCGGGTGTAAAATACACTATGGTAGTGACTGACGGGCTCCACTCATGGACTATTGACTTTTGACTTTGGCCTTCCTTTTTCTCAATCGACTAACCTCCAAGTCAAAATATTTTATCATTTTTAAGCTCGAATATCACATTTTTTCGACTGACTTTGGCCTTCCTTTATAAGTTTGTTCCTCCTATGTCTTAACTTTCTAAAGAATAAAAAATTATCAATTTAAATTGATATATTGGGATTTATGACCAAAATACTGATAACTGCTCTAAGGCAATTTTTAGGGATAGAATTAGTGTTTTAACTTTGAAAAATTACTAGGAATAATGGGTTCAGAATTAGGTCATGGTCTCTTCATAAAAGTTTCTAAAAAATAAGCCTAGTTTCTATTAAAATTAGATTCACCTCAATATGATCTCTACAGAGTTAGTTATTCCTAAAATACTATAGACTAGTTCAGGTGTAAGGATAGATTTAGGTCATCTATGTTCAAGCCTAATTTTGAGAACCTTAAGGGCTAAACTGGATATATGTGTCTTTCATAAAAAATGTAAATAAGATTTAATGGCTTTTAGAATCACCTAATTATAAGGTTTGTAGGTTGAGGTAATGCTGAAACCTCCAGACTACTCAATGTTTTAAAACATAATTTTCCCGTTTTGCACTATTTGAAAGAGATAAAGAGGGAAAAGACCCCAAAATTGATTTTTAAACATTTAAAACCTGTAAGAGAGGTTAAAAAATATTTTGAAAATATTAAATCCATGGAGAAAGCCTAGCAAATTTGCTTCTTGTCCTTATATAAGAAACCATTTCTTCATTAGGTAACTCTAATCAAGAGCTGCCTCAGGACCCAGTTCCTATAGTTGTCCCCAATTTTGGGGAACTTAGTGCACTAGTGCCTAAGTGTGTTAAAATTTAGAGTAAAGAGTTAGGGACATATACTTAAGGTGGCTGTCTCTTTGATTGCAAAGGTTTGGTGATGAAGCTATCCATGTAATCTTGCCAATAAAAATCGCACCACATAATCTTCACTTCAAGCACATGACTTGGTTATGTATAGAAAATGCCTCTCAAAGAGGACTTTGTATCTTTTGCTTTAAAGAAACTTTGAACACCTCTCAAAGAGAATTTTGAAATTTTTTGGCAAACTTCGTTATTTGTAGCAGTGTCTGGACTTTAGCTTTAAAATTCTAATGCCTCTCAAAGAGGACTTTGGATTTTGGTTGTGTTTGCTCCGAAGAGACTTAAAAAGCCTCAAAAGAATGTCTCGATAATGCTTATGAAGGGACATGGAAATGCCTTAAAACAATGTCTTAAGAATGCTCATTAAGAGTCTTAGAAATGCCTCAAAATAAGGTATTGAGAATGTTTATGAAGAGACTTGGAAATTGCTCAAAAGAAGGTCTTGAGAATGCTCACGAAGAGTTTTGGATATGCCTCGAAATAAAGTTTTGAAAATGCTCATGAAGAGACTTGGAAATGCCTTGAAAAAAGGTCTTGAGAATGCTCACGAAGAGTCATGGAAATGCCTCGTAAGAAGGTCTTGAGAATGCTCACAAAGAGTCTTGGAAATGCCTTGAAAGAAGGTCTTGAGAATGCTCACGAAGAGTCTTGGAAATGCCTTGGGAGTGTTTGCTTTTGTTGAGTTTGAATTTTGATAACTTAGGAGAGTTTTAAGGCCTTAAAACTTTATTGTATTTGGGTATTTACAGGATTCGTATTCTTTATACATTTGTACTTTTGCACATTTGAAGAATTTAAATCTTTTGTACATTTGAGTTTATGTATGTTTGTGGAATTTGAAGTTTTTTATATATTTGAGTTTTGTTCATTTGAAGAATTCAATTTTTTTAAATTTTTACTCATTTATTGTGTTGTATATTCAAGTGTATGTCTTAGGACAAAGATTCTTACCTGATTACCCCCATAATAGTGTGTACCGATGGTTTAACTCCATGAAGGACTTCCTTTTTATGGACTTGCATGATCTTTACCTATGAAGATTTTTTCTTTGAGCGAGATAGTCATCCCCTTGAAATTGCTTCTAATGTGGCTTGTGCGAATGAGCTTATTTTTTGAAATATTTATCTTGCATGATTTCTCTCATGGGAGTTTTTTACAGTATGATTGTCTACTGCCTGAAGCTATCCCATGATCCGCTTCAATGTATGGAGTTCATTTATGTTTTCCTTTCAAGAAATTACTCACGTGAGTAGGTACAAGAAATTACATATGTGCAAAATTCATGTTTGTACACACAATCACACATGTGATCAGTGTGTAGCAGGTTCTTCAAGGAGTGATGTGTACAAAGAGTGGCTTGCCAAAAAGCGTCTAAAATTTAAAGTAATTGTAACTCATCAAATGTTTTGAACTTGAATTTTATTCATCCTTAAATGAGTTAAATGAACCACATTCTCAACTAGTTAAACCTTAACAAGAGAGATTAAGGTGTCATTCTCAATAAGGGAACAAGAGAATAGGCATGCCGATACCATAACTTACTGAATCAGCACATAAGTATAATGCATAATAAGTAATTTCTATTTTTGTGTGTTCTGAAGGCCAAAACATAATTTTTTTTCTTTTATAAAGAAATTTTGGGTGCAAAGTTGGGAATGAGATTTAACTTAAATGTATAAATTCATTATGGCTTCTTGCTTGAAGCTTGAAAAACACCATATGCCTCTTATTACATACCAAACCTTATTAGAAGGTCATCTCTACTAGATTGGATAAGACCAAATCCAGAAGCAAGAGGTCTTACATTGGTTGTAACATTAGACTTCGGTGAGTGGTTAACAAAGAAAGGTCAAGTTACTAGAGGAAAATGACCACTATGTTTCTTCTTTAATTGATGTGAAGGCATTCTTGGATTTGGCTCTGATGATTAGCACAATGGGATTTTTTGAGAGGTAATAGCTCAAGGTCTTTTTTTCCTTTTCATTTTTCTTTTTATTTTTTCACTATTGTGATCTCAACTTCAAGGGTTTCTCATTTCCCTTTTCTTTCTTTTCTTTATTTCTTTCTCCCTTTCTCTTTTTTTTTCCTCTTTTTCTTTCCATCAGTTTTTCCTCTTTTTCTGTGAGGGTTTTTTTTTTCCTTTTCCCCTTTCTAGGTTTATTTCATCTAACAAACACAAATTCCTATACATGGAATTCAAACAAAAGTTTGGTAGAGATTAATTCCCCCCTATTCTTGAAATATGGAGTAAGCTTTTCCATAGCAGTAATCTTTCTAAGGGGAAGCTAAAACCATTTTGGGTTAAGGAGTTATTTTAATGTGTGTAATAATAAAATGAACACATTTTAAGCATGCTTGAGTAAAAGCTCAAGGGATCAGCAAGTGATTATGAAATCAGTGTAGGAAAAGTCATTTAGAAGGCTATGCAAACAAGGGTTGCCTGAATCATTTTCTAGATTTTCTCTCATCCTAGGGCCACTTTGATGGGTAATCAGAAAGGTTTTAGTGCTCTTATTGAGTTTTACCTAATCCCCTCATTTGCAAACAATTTTTTTGTTTAATTTTGATAATTGGCCGGAGGTGTTCAAAACACTATAAGAAAATCACCAAATAGCAACGGAAAAATTGGTTGCAAATTTGATAGTTGCTAGCAATGAAATTGATTTTAGCAACGAAATTTCAAAATTCATTGCAAAATCAACCAAATATATGATTCTGTGGATTGGTCAAAATTACTAATGGAAATTGATTTTCGTTGCTAAATATAGCAACGAAATAGGATTTTTGTTGCTATTTTTAGCAATGGAAACCATTTTCCATTGCTAAATTCACCCACCAACAAAAATATTTCACGACGGTGCTATCCATCGCTAAAAATTATTATAATTTTTTAATTTTAGAAACCCAAGAATGACAAAAATGAAAGTTTGGAACATTGCATGCCTCAAGAGTGGAAGAGCCATTAACTGCTAGAAACATATGATAACAAGGCAATATAATGTAAACCAAAAAATTAATAGGAACTTTAATGCCATATACAGAAGGTAGGTCTTATCCAGCAAATTCTAAAAAATGCTTTAAAGTTCCAATGTAATTCAGGTCCAGCAAATGAGGTCAATGCCAGGTTAAGAAAATCACAAATGTATAACAAAATGTACAAAATTCAAAAGAAAGAAAATGTGTAATTGTGCACACATCACATTGTACTCAGGTCAACTCAGATGTATAGTTACATTTGAAAAAAAAATAACACACCAAAATTCTGTTGGTAATAACATTAGCATATAAAACCTAAAATAAAAAATGAAGATAGACATGACATATAGGTTTCTTGGCATTAAGGTGCCAACAACCATCCAGGCTGAACCCAAAAGTCAACAGAGTAGTCTCAAACAGCAGAAGCATTAGATCCTTCATCACTTTACAAAGCCCTTCGATGGATATGCATCTTCCCTAAAATATCATTCAAGTTAAAGATTGACAACCAAAAGTACTTTTTTATCTGCCTAAAAATGAAAGAATAAAAACAATAAAAATTACACATATATACTTGAATATATTCTGGAGAACACGGAGGCTTAAGCCAGTTGTAGAGCTGTAGAATTATGGATAAAGTGGAAGTACCACAAGCCTTGTTACCCTGTCCCTCTTCATTTTCTAGAAAAAGAAATATTCAAAGATTTGTAAGCCAAAGAAGGAATCATTATGTAGTTCGTAATAAACTTTAGAACTGCTATAAATTTAATGCACGAAACAAAGTATCACCTAATGAACAGCCTCTTCAGTGAAGGGATACCAATACCACATCCCAATGTATAAAATATACTTGTGTATGTTAAAATAAGGAAGCCATCTTGATTGCTTGTGCCTACAAGTAGCAGAAAATATACTTTTGTATGTTAAAACAAGGAAGCCATAGTCAATAGATAAAACAACAATAAAAGAAACAAAAAAATGCTGAACCCAGAACTGGCAGTGTTTACCAAAAAAAAAAGAAAAAAGGAAAGTTATACCAATCTCAAAAACAAACACACAGAAAAAAATTAAAAAAGAGACGTAATCAAAATAGAAAAAAATTAGGTATTTAAGAAGAGCTTGTATTCTACCTGTTTTTATCATTAGCATCCAGGCCCGACAATTAAGTAATATCCAAAGTTAATCAAATAAAGCCGAAAACCTTACAAAATCACAAAAACAACTTGTGAACCATATTTGCCTATTAGTATAGCTATTCATTTCCCAAATGCCAGCTCAAAATAGCGAGAAAAAAATTATTTGAAATTCTATCCATTTTACTGGACTTTCGAAGAGGCTACGTAGAATGCTAACACAAAATAGAGCATCTTAATATAATCATGATCATTTATGTATGAAAAATTATAAACTAATTGTAATATCACATTAATATATCATTATTTTATCAACAATAACACCAAAAATTTCAACATTAATAGAGGTCGTTTGGATCAAATCGATATTGCATTTATTATATATGCAAGTGAACTTTTCATAAAAAATTTAAAAGAAAATGGCTTTATAATATTTTCACTATCAGAGCAATATTAATCTTCTACTGATATGTGATATTACAAGAAAATACAATGATATTTTCATAAGGAACTCAAGATCATGGTTAGAAGGAAATGAAAACCAACACCTTGTTATGAAAATTCCAACGTCCATTTCGAGGGAAGAAATCCTCTCTATTGCGTACTTTCAGTTGTTAATAATTGAAAAAACTTCTGAGGATTTGAAGAAAATTTCTCTATCATATGGAAAGAAAGAAAAATGATCAAATTCCATTTGTGGTCAACAAAATGGAATTTAAAAATTAACAAAAACAATCACACAAGCAAGCTAGATATATACTCTTGGAGCGGGTAAAACATGACCATCAACTGGAGCAAAGCTGGTACTGATTGAAATACCACATGACCATAGCATAGGTTCAGCATCATAATTGCTTCTCTTCAAGGCCTTGATAAAATATCAATAAGAACAAATTAAATATAAGTCCATATAAATACATTACAAGAAAAAAGGCTTTCAAGGACGGGAAATCTGGTCCTTAAAAGTGCCAATCCGGTCCCTAAAACTTAATAAGGATGGGAAAAACCGGTCGCTATCCCGTCCTTATAGGCTCTGCCGCTAATGATAATTAAGGACGAGATATATCTACCGGTCCTTAAAGCTTTTAGTGACCGGGTAAGAAATTGGTCCCTAAATAGTATTAAGGACCGGTTTTCCCGTCCTTAATAATGTAAGTCACGTGCTCTTTAGAGTAAATAAGGACCGGATATATGGTCCACAAAAATATAATAACGACCGTAAATGTTTAAGGACCAGTCTTAAAACCGATCGCGTAAAACCATTAGGGACCGGATAAAAACTGGTCCCAGTTAGTATTAAGGATCGGCTTTACCGTCCTTAATAATATAAGTCACCTGATCATTACAATAAATATGGACCAGAAATTCGGTCCTTAAAAATGTAATATTGACAGTAAATTTTTAAGGACCATACTAAAATCCGGTCATTGAAATATAAATAAGGAAAGGAAATGCCATCATTAAAAGTAATAATTATGGGACTATATGATAAATTAGAGACCATAAAACTTTAATTAGAGACCATTCTTTTTACCCTGTATTTTTAATTTAGTATCACAACTAGAGTATCCAAATTTAGATTACTCAAAAGCATAGACAATTAATAATATAATACATTCATAGATAATTTGTAATTGATACCTATATAGAATTATCATCCAAAAAATCAATGCATTGTTTATACAGCCCTTTTGCAAAAAAAAATAATAATCTATAACAAAATGCTTCTCTATCTAGCCAAAAATCTAATGTTCTTTCAAATCTTCGTATTCAATTTTGTACTTCAATGTTTTGTCCATACCAAAAACTGCACCAGCAAACATAATGCCATACATTTGGGTTATGCATATAACAAGAAACCATATACTTAATTAAATTGAATAATCATATTATTATTAATACAATATACAAAGTAGCTATATATAAAAGATGATTAATGAAGCTTAACAACAACAATAATAATAACATGATACATGCTAAGTGTATGCAAAGTTCATGCGTTCCTAAGTTACTAACTGGCCTGGGACCTGGATGTATATTAAACAAAAACTCGATGGAACAAGGGTTAGGGCAGTCAAGCAGGAAAAGGGTATACTCTAAGGATGTAAATGTAATATAGTAATCCTTTTACTAAAAGTTATATGCTCATTGATAATCGAATTTCAAAAAAATCAATGAACACAATAGGAAATTCAAAAAAATCAGCCCTCTAGTGTCATGACTGCAAGAAGAATTCAAAAGACATATACTAGATTATCTTGATTAAAAATCTGAATTCAATGCATATCCTACTAAATTTATATTTTTATTTCACCATAATATCATTTGGTTTTTTGGATAAGCAGCAAATATATATTATTGCAAAATGAAGGGAGCTCTGTGGCTAAACATGAGTAAAAAAAATGACCACTATCACAAACCCAAAAACATCGCTTACAAAAGGAAGTTACAACATCCTACTGATAAAACACCTGAGGGCTATTAATAGAATCATACCAAATTCAGAGCAGATGTGTAACAGTGTTTAGAACTTGAAACAGAAAATTCGCTCGTCAGACTTTAACCCAGCTTCTCATATTTCCCAACCACTACCTTGTCCTAAGAATTAGCCATTCAAAAACCTGCACGAGCAGGACCAACCAGAATCTTGTTGTACCACTGAGATTTACAGCTAAGATAAGAGTTTGCAGCAAAAGGGGCAGAGTCTGTATGCCCAAAAACTATATTATCAAAGCAGTATATATCTAGCAAACAAACACTTTTAGTTTAACCAAGCTACAAAGTTTAAGACTCTAGACACAGCTGAATGCCTTAATAATCTGAAGCTAAAACAAAAAGTGCATCTGTAATCATTTGAAATATAGAGCCAACCCTTAGAATGAGTTTGCATGACATGGTTATGCAAACCATGCGTTCATCTACTTGTAGTCATATGGATGTACATAGCTAAAATTACATCTTCATTTTCCAATAAGCAATTGTAATTAAAAAAACACAGCACATGGAAATCTTAATTAGATAAGATATTTGCTGATGATTTCCCATAAAAAATTAAAGAGAGCATAAATTATTTATCTTCAGCAAAATATTACCAAATAAAATTAAGTTGTAGAATTACCCGAATAGGATGCATCAATTTCAACTTACTGAGAATGTGAGGCAGCAAGGAGAGCAGCACCTATGCCAGATCCATCATTCGAGTGCACCATCTCAATACATAGCTGGTGATCCTTGTCACCCCCAGACAGTATGCGCCATGCACTTTTGTATGCTTTATAAAAGCAAAACATTGCACAGAGCAGTGTTCATCAATAAGACTAATTAAATATGCTTAATTTAAAAATTCTCAATCCCAAGTAATAATTAACTTCCTCATTGTTAAAAGCCGAAATTCTTTTATTGGTTAATTTTATTAACTTACAATTTAATCCAAATCCTTTGGTTTCATCAAGTTTTTAATTGCAATTGGCAGAAGTCATGCCATTAGTGCTGTTAGTCTAACACTGAGTTGGTATATTAACATAGCTAGGATGGTTAAGATACAAGTATGAACTATAACCTGCTAAAACCTTTTTACTATAATGCAGAGAATCAGAGAAAGAAAAGGAAAGCATAAGGTCAACCTAGTTACTAATGAAATTCTATTCAACTCACCCAACTATGTCAATAAGCCAATTCAACTTGCACAACTCCTTCATCAGCTGTGCATAAAAGAAACTGATAAACTGATAAACTCACCCAACTAATGAAATTCTATTCAACTCACCCAACTATTCAACTCACCCAACCATGGATCAACTTTAAGGAATGAAGTTCCTTTATCATCTGTGCACAAAAGAAATTGATAAACTGATATGTACACTGATCAGTAGAAACTTGAATAAATTTCCAAACTACAACTGAGCTATAAATGAACACTTTACATAGAGATGGAAATGAAGAGTAATAAAATACGAGAGAACTGATTATATTTCTTTATTTTAGAAAGGGAGGAAGTGAATCATGAAAGACACAAGAAGTTGCATTCCTAATCATCTATAATCATCAATTTTAAAGAGAAATTATACAGAAATATTATCTGTGATAATGATGCAGTGAAAAAGTAAGCTCTGATACAGTAAAAATTAATCCTCCACTAATTTCTTGAGCAAGAGAGAGATTGTACATTTTTAAGGCTAGTAGTTTTTTTGAAGATTTGTAGCTTTTTTTTATAAGCCAAAGTCGAGATTTTGCAGAGAGATTAAAGCATGACTCAGGTTCCAGTAAAGGAACAAATACAAAGAACAAAACCAGAGCCCATGCAAAATAAACACAGACCCAAAGAGACTACCTCAATCCAATACAGAAGCAAGACAAATTCTAATCCAGCTGATGGGCATCATTCCCCCCGAGGTAGAGCCAAAACCCATAATAAGAACATAGGCACCCTATTACCAAAGAAAGGACCAACTATTAAATCATACAACTCCTTCTATCTGATATGCACACCTCTAACAATGTACCTGAAAATGAGTAGTGGAAAATTTTTGTGAATAATCTATTGTGATTGGGCCTAATACATATACATATATGTGTGTGTGTGTAGTGAGAATGGGAAAAATGCATCTTTGAACTAGTTTTTTTTATAAGCTGAATTTTATTAATAAAAAGGCCGGTAGCCAATAAACCTAAGAAACCAGCCAGAGAGACGAATTAAAAACAGGTCCTGCTGTATAAACAGAACGAGAAGGCAGACCCAGGCTTGCAAAAAGAAAGAGTTATAGCCAGAAAAAAAAAGCTGGTCCAACTTTTCTTTTGAAATCTGTTTCTATGACGATACCCCCAACGGACATATGTTACAGTCACGAATAATTTTAGGCATACTATACGATATTTAGGCATGTGCTGTGAATAAATAAAGTAAAAAAAAAGTTCCATACACAAGTGAAAAATCAAATTACTGTTTCTAAGTATAAAAACTGCATATTTTTTTATAAGCTGTAGTTTTATTAGAGAATTTTATTTGTGACCTGAAATAAGCTCCCCAACATCTGAGAATAATAATGCAGACCTCCAGCATGATGAAACAAACCTGTTAAATGTCAAAGCCTACAAAAAATACAACAATAGGGTCTGATTCAATTTAAATTGCAGCAGAACCTCTAACTAATGTGAGCTTAAATAACAGCACAAAAAAACAGAGATAACCGAATGAAATATAAAAAGCACATATTACATTAGCTGTTACCTTTCTTAAAACAGATATTCCTCTCTCCTAAATATACTTTTATTTTTTATTTTTATAATTTGTATGAAAAAAAGTTAATACTCTTTTTACAAGGTTTGATTTATCCATTTTTATACTTAGAACTAGACATCATGTTCAAATCTCAATTCAAACTCTTAATTAATGATTAGTCTGAATTTTGAGTTTATTCTTGAATACTATAGGAGAAGGTAATGCCAGTTGAACACAAAATATAGAGTACATTACCTTACAGAAAGTTTCGATTTTTATACACCAAGTTCCTTGCCTATGTTCCACAACACTCAAGAAAGCATCATGAAAGCTTCTAATCTTAATCAACAAATAATAAGGACCAAATGCCATTAATCTATTGGCCAAGCTTTGCATTTAAGCACCAATTACTGTTTCCTAGTGTCTATTTCTTAATCCAGAAAAAATATAACATGCTCTGATATGATAATGGTGACATGTTGTACAAATCAAACTGGTTTGTATTAGCATAGCAACAGAAATTCCATTTCATAAATTATTCAATGCCATTGGATTCTAATTTAATGTTCTTGCTCATGAATCACAAAAGTATGTTCGTTATTACTGATAAGGTAAACTGTCTTCTATTATCAACAACAAATGTCAGCAAAAAGCATTTGCAAATCTAAGGTAAAGTAGCTTGCAATTAATTTAATGCACTAAACCCCAAATACCACTTATAAAAAGAAAGGTTTTAACAAAAACCTAAAGATTATGACTGCTAGTGAACAATGGAAAGAAATGACAGTTACAACATATATGTATGGCAGTTTCAGAAAAAGCTCTATATTTTGTGAATATAAAATGGAATAGATAATATATAAAGGTAACAACTAGTCCCCTCTATCAGAAAGGTTTCTAATTGCAGTGGTGCTAATTTACTGGATGTACCTAGAACAACAAGTAAGATGGAAGACAATTTAAGGACCTGAATTGCAAATCATAAATCATAATTCATAATTCCATACCTAGTCCTTCGAAGGCAGGTTGTTGTATTAAGATATATATAGTTGCAAATTAAAAGAACAAAGGGCATTTGAGTTAAAACCACAATATCATAGCAGGTCAATCGATTAGAAGATCAAAGCCAAATTTTGTATGATTTTCAAAAATATTAAATCTCAAACCTTATTAACTCCATTTCATAAAATAGACAAAGTGAGAAGAAAATTAAAGAAGATTTGCAAATAAAGGTTGTACACATGCCATAGTTCAACCATTTATGCCATTAAGACTATAAAGTTAGCCCAAATCATTTACTTCCAAACATAATAAAAATACAGCTCCTTCTCAAAACATTGTCAAATCTTAAGATGCAATTGCTTATAATATCATCAAAATTTCCTTAATGCTGTAATAAATATAACATACAAATGAAATTAGTTAATACAATAGGCAAAATATTAGAAACAGTGGCCAAATGAAGAAAAATTCCCATATTCAGATACACCAAGCAATCCTTTTTTTTTATAATCCAAAATAATCATTTTTTTAATAGGCCATAACATATTATTGATAAATTGAAGATTACAGTGAGCCAAATTTGCTATAAGCAACTGCAGCAAGAGCAAAATCCCCAAAATACAAAACCTGAACCTAAACAACTCCACTAACAGCAACACCATGTCTACTAGAAAACAAAAGCTAAAACCAGACAGCCAAAACTAACAATTAACAACAATAAAAAAGAGCATTTTGCCAACCAGCTTGAGAATATTGACCACACGTCTGGGACAAAGAAAGCAAAAGACCAATATACAGAAAATTTCCTACCTACTAAACCGCAACAACCACACCAACCCAGAACTAACACAGTACAGTCACAGAGATTATCAAAATAACAATACAGTCACCCCTTTCAAAAAACAATTGAGTTTTAGGGAGCAGCAATAGACCCCGAGAGATCAAAACCATAGGCCAACAAAACATAGAAATCAACCCACGAAGAAAACAAGCAAAAGAAACAAAAAGTTAGAATAGAAAAACCAGAGTATTAAACGAAATAGACTACTAATTCCTTCCTTGATAAGTGATAAACTCCTAATTCGACAGACCAATAAACTCCTAAACTCCTAATCAAAGAACCAACAGACCCATTAACCTTACACAAATGGACCTATGTTTTATGACTAATTAAAAATAAGAAAATTAAATTCAAGTCTGAAACCTTACACCAATGCCTGCTTTCACTCCGATTCGTGTATAACTGGAATCATGAACAGAGATCTGGTAGAGATTTGGCCCTTCTTCTCTTATGAGAAACGTCTTCAGCTATCAATTGTGAAGCACATCGTCTCGGAGCTGTCCATTGCGGAGCGAGTTGGAGTTCGATCGACAGTGAAGCAAGGAAGGCAGTACGTAATATGAATCAAGCTAAACCCATCCTTTAGGGCAGAGAGAGTTTCGTTGGAGAAGGAAAATAAAACAAAGAAAACGGGTTTAATGATAAGTTTTGTTAAAAAATAAATAAATAAAGAAAATGGGTTAACAAAAGGATATGTTTTTTCAGGAGTGGCGCGGGTTTATCCCGCCTAATTTTAGTCATTTTAGGGACCAAAAATTTATGACTTTTAGGACCAGTTTCTATCCCATCATAAATAATATAGATTAAATTGAAAATTAATGACCATAAAAAACTGGTCCTTATTTATATATTTTTAAGGACCATAAAACTGACTGGTCCATAAACTGTGGTCTTTAATAAACCTTTTTCTTGTAGTGATATTTGTCTAGATTTCTCCACCAAAGAGGCCCTTTTAAAATTGTTGAGTGCTTTTGTATATCGTTGCAAGGAGACCAAAGAACAAAGCTAAAAGAAAACATAGTAGATTTCTTATATCTCCACCTAGATCCTTACTGCATCTTCATCAATTTCAATAATCTTAGGTTTTACTTGTTCCACCTCACCAACTACGATGTCCCTTATCTTCTCTGCTTAATTAAAGTGATTAAGATCTTACCCCCGTGAACTAGTGCCTGGCCCATCATACTCTCCTTACAAACCTACCTCACTAAAGTGATCATATAAAGATCTTTTTTCATCATCTGATAGGACCTACATGAATGCTTCATCAACACATGAAATAATGTGGTAAAAAGAGAAAAGGAATAGCTGTAATCCTAGACCAACTATAAATGTAAATATGATAAGTCTTGCATGTGTTAAAATAGCACAACGTTAAGAATTTGTTAGAGCAAAGTGGTAAGAAATTCTCAAAAGGACGACCAAATAGAATTAATTATTTGATTCTAATATGATCTAATTATGCAATCTTATCATAACATAAGCCACACATGCAAAGTAACTGAATGATTATAACTTATGGCATAAGACAAAAAGTTCAAAAAAATATGATGGATGAATGAAAATACTAAATTACCAGTAAAGAATTATAAATAAAATAATGAGGATAACCTAATCAAGCATATCGGCACTCATCAGTAGGGAGGCTTACAGTTCACTTAATCTCCTGAGTTATTACCAAGCAATGAAATGAAGTAGTTTTCTTAATCTCTTTAAATAATTTAATATTAGTTTATCACCCTAGTGAATCCAAGAATATTATTAAAGAAAGGACAAATCAGTAAAGATGAGTAATGTAAACCTTGCCTGGTAAAAATAAATTTACAGAAAACAGGTAGTGAATTAGACAAAATATAAAATTGTAAAAAGATAAAATAATAAAATTAAATTACCTCATCCTCACTGAATCTGCCAGCATTGCATATTCTCTCAAAAAGTTCTCTACCTGCTGCATATTCCATTACCATGGCTAAATGGGTTGGTGTCAATATGTTGTGTTCATCTAAAACCCTGTGGCTTTTGGAAAAAAAAAACTAAAATCCTTCAAATTTAATAATCTTTTTTTAGCTTTAATAATATGTTAATTATAAAGGAAACACACGCGCGCGCACACGCATATATATACCTACAATTAAAATACCTCTTGAATCTAACTATATTTTGATCCTGCAGTGACCTATGGTTTGTGATTTCTCTCTGCACATGCTCATCAATCTGAAAAGCTCAATACAAACAACAACGTTCAAAATCCAACAAAAAGAATTAAATATTTGCAAATGCCATATAAGACAATGCTACAAAGTCATATATGGTAACATTATTTTTTCTCAAATCAACTATTATCACAAAAAAAAAGAAAAGAAAACAAGGTCATAATTTCATTTTGTTACCACATTTTCTAATTTCTAATAGTAATATGCAATATTAAATTAAAAAAAAGGAAGTCAAAGAATGTGCATACAAAGTTGGTAAAAGAAACCATTCAAAGGAGAGTAGTTAGGACCTCCATTTTGGCAAAAGAAATAGGGTTAAGAGTAGGCTTATCTTGTGAATACTTTTAAAAATAAAAAAATAAATAAATCACATTATATATTAAAAGAACAATAAATGAATTAAAATAGCAAAAATTTAATAATTTTAGCACATACCCAGTTTCAATAGTGAAGGGCAAATCGTTGAATCTGTTTATACTGTTAAGATACATATTTTGGTATTTTGGGCATAAGTATTAGTAGAAAAATCAAAATGTTATGCTGTAAAATTTTGGGTAAACTAGATAACTAGGATCACGTTTTTTCTGAAGGAATTATGGCCAAATTCTGTTCTCATTTTATTCTATGAATTTTATGATTTGGAGATAAAAGAAAAATAAACCGGTTTTGGTAGTTTGAACAGCCTATGATTTTTCTTAGATATCTTGAGTTACAGATGTGCTATTGAGATGAATCTTGATGTTTTGGAAACTGGATACATAGGGGAATAATTTTGTAGAAGACCATTTGGCTTAAAAATGATGTTTTCTAAATCAAAAATAACATGCAAGTTGGATCCAGAATTCTGCCCTGTGCAGAATTTTGTAGATAGAATTTTTAATGTATTTTTCTATTAAGGTTTAAATGTGACTATGCTAAATATGTAACTATATGAAAATATACTGAA
This sequence comes from Excoecaria agallocha, assembly GCA_037975025.1. Lineage (NCBI taxonomy): Eukaryota > Viridiplantae > Streptophyta > Magnoliopsida > Malpighiales > Euphorbiaceae > Excoecaria > Excoecaria agallocha. The sequence goes on along the minus strand of CM075821.1, from coordinate 14,011,937 downwards.
CTATATATGGTATATAATATGATTTTTGATAAAGGTTTACATAAATAGTCTTATACATATATACATAAGTAAAGAGTAATGTTAATGATATAAAATAATTATACATGATTAATCTTGTATACATGATTGTTTTATGCAATTAATCTTACATATTCATACTCTAATAATAGAGTGAATTATATTTGAACCTGCACTTATATTGTGAAATAAGAAATACTATGTATGATTATGTTCATGTGTGGTGCCTGAATGATAACATAATAAAGTATATTATTATGATGTTATATGTTTAATTTTTGATGCTTGTATCGTTATATGACTATGAATAATTGGATGTGTGTATATATATATTCATATTCACTAGGAATTATGTATTTGTATACATGATCACGTATATACGATATGCTATATTGTAAAGTTTTAAGAATGAGCACTTGAATAGGTATGATGCATTACTTGATTGACATATCGTGATTATGCTAATATGAGATATCTAATGATGCTATGTAAAAAGTAATTATATCATTAAATGAACTTACATATGCAGTTATGTCATAGTAACAATATAGTTATCATATGATTATACATGTGCAAAATGAATAATATAAGTGTAAGTATGATATATGAAAAGAAAGATTATATAGAGTTTTGCCTGCAATTAGAGTTCAATTGTGGATAGATAGGCGCCTATAGGGAATTCCAGCTGCCACAGTCGACCTTTTTAGGTCTACGGTATAGTTAATCCTGCTGGATCTTGCATAGCCCATTTGGGTTGTTCCTTGACCCTATTTGGGTCCTTGACCGGTCCACCGTACAGTTGGCCCTGATTGGGTCCATAGTTTTGATATCTTTGGATATCCACCGTTTTGATACCCTCGAGTATCCACCGATCCCATTATCCACCTTTAGAACTTAAGCAGACTAAATTAAAAATATAAATGTTTCACAGTTAAATCACAGTATGATTTGTGTATATGATATATGGATTATCATTTTTAACTGTGGTTTCAAGTACATGTATGGATATTTATTTATATTATGTACAGATCATCTATAAACTATTTAGATTCAAATATGCTGAATTTTGATGAAGAGTTACATTGTTGCTGTAAGGACCCAATCATGGCCTTAACAGGATTATAGTTAATTAATCAGGATTAAGGTTTAATGAGGCAAATTAGATTACTTTGTATTAATGAAGTTAAGTGATATTAAGGGTATAATGGTAATTAGGCACATGTGTATTGGAGTGTAGCTAAAATAGTAAGCAAAGATGCAATTGAATTAATTAAGAAGTTTGGGGTTAAATGTTATGAAAAATGAGTTTTTAGGGGTTAAAATGTATAAGTACATTTTAGGAATTTCTCCTTGTGAGATATTTATCCTACTCAAGCATTTGGGAGTGGCTGGATTGGCGTTTGGGAGAGTTCTCTCTCTCTCTCTCTCTCTCTCTCTCTCTATGGTCATGGTTTGGAGAAGGATGCTAGGGTTTGTGAGTTAACATGAAAGGTAATATTTTTCCCTTGAATATCTCTTCTTTCTCTTCTTGTTATTTATGATTTCTGGTGATGAGAGATTACAAGATGCTGTTGTTGTCACCATGAATGAGGAATGGAGAAAGAAGCAGACAAATCAAGTGAAAAGAGAAGAAGAAATCATGAGTAAAGAAGTTGAATGAAGGAAGATTTGAAGCTTCAAAATCCAGGTACGGGAATTTAGTTTTGGTATTGTTCAGGTGAATGATCTAGGGTTTTTCACTCTTTTCTAGTATGTGTCCTTCTTGAAGAGTTTTTCAAGGATAAATCTAGTAAGCTTGATGAGTATAGTATGCTTGAAAACTTAAATGATCATATAAGCAAGAGGGGGAGTGAGATTTGGGGTTAAATCCATGTTTTACACGATCGGGATTCTGGTTTTTCTCCTTTTCTTCCTAACTCGTACGCATGCTTTTCTCCTTGAGAATGCGTGGCCACTCACTCACTTTCTTATGCAACCCCACGGCCACGTGTGATCTTGCTCTTCCTAACCCGTGGCCACGTGTGTTTGTTCTTCATAACATATGGCCACGTGATTCGTTTCCTCTTCCCACCCGTGGCCACACATGTTTGTTTTCCTTCCTGCACACGGCCACGCATATTTACTTTCTTTCCTACATATGGCCACACCTTGATTGCCCTTTGAAGATGTACGGCCACGTGATGTCTCTCTTCTCCTTGCACACGGCCACTTGTCTTGTTCTTTTCTTCATACACAGCCAGGCATGCATTTTCTCCTTGATATACACGACCACTCACTCTTTCTCTTTGAAAATGCACAACTGTTTATACACTGCATTCCTTGAAGGCACTTCCCAGCATATTTTCTCCCCTCCACAGTATATTCTCACCTAATAATTAAGCCATATAACTAGATATGGAACACCGTGTTATGTAGTCCATAAAATTATTAAGAGAGCAAGAATTGGATAATACCCATTTGCACGTTTAATATGTATAAAAAGGGCTATTATATATATATATATATGTAATATGAAGTAAGTGATGTAATTAAGTTTAGTAAAAGAATGCTAAAGCATGCATGCATATAGTAGCTAAAATGCTTAGTCATATATATGCTAGATCAATTGATAAATGTTATGCATGATAAGATACGAAGTTAAGATAGTTATAACTAACATGAAAATGATGAGTATGTTACAGAATAAGCCATTATGCATACGTAATTAAAAGATTGGAGTTGTGGGAAACACCTAATTGATGCATAGGATACCTACATAAATAGACTATTTGATATGATAAATGTAAACCACTTTGGGTTAATAACCTACTATAATGTGATTGAAAGGTATAACATGATACATGATAAAGGCATTAGATTAGGGTGTTTCATCTATGGTGATAAGTGCATAATCTATACATATCATAAAAGTCTTAAATATCTGCTTACCCAACGAGATCTCAATCTAAGGCAGTGTAGATGGCTAGAATTGTTCAAAGACTATGATTGTATAGTTGATTATCATCCAGGAAAGGCCAATGTGATAGCTGATGCATTAAGTCGGAAGATGATGGCAACCCTATTTTTACATGATTATAAATGAAAGTTTGCATCTGATGGAGCTTTGTTAGCTCAATTACGAGCTCGACCGAATCTAAGACAGGTAGAAATTGATGCACAAGCGAGTGATGAAAAGCTACAGTAAATGGCTCAATTAGTGCATGAAGGGGACCCAATAGAGTATTCAACTGGGATTGATTATGGTCTTTATTATCGAAACAATTTATGTGTGCCAAATGTTAAAGAATTGAAGAGAGTTTTATTACAAGAAGACCACAATACTATATTCACCATGCATCCCCATGGCAACAAGATGTATAGAGATTTGAAATAGTTCTACTGGTGGCCAGAAATGAAGAGAGATGTAACTGAGTATGTTTTCAAATGCTTGACATGTCAGCAAGTAAAAGCAGAGCACCATCTGTTGAATTTTAACGGTTATATGCATCACATACATGAGCGAAATTTTAAAATTTTTAACCATTAGTTCTGATCTTGCCATGAATACACAATATAACTATATGAGAATAAGAAAAATCACCTTAGATTTTTGTTGAATAGTTGATTTTACTTCGCACCGGGTTGTCGCAAACCACAGTATCCAAAATCGAACACCTCCAATGAGTAATCCACACTAAAGAGGGGTAAATTGAACCAACAAATTGGTGTTCAACTAGAGCTGGCCAAAATCCAAGAGGCTAGCAATGGAAGTGGCGCAAAAAGGGAGAGAGAATTAAGAGAAATAGACTTTCCTTTTATTTTAATCACTTAACCCTAATTCTCATTAGTTGGCCTTTTATAGTTAGGTTAAAATTCCAACTCCTTAATGAGATTGGGCTCTTTAAAATTGCTGAAGAATTATTAATTGGGCCTCTGGAATTAATTATAATCATTTGGGCTTAATTAAATCGAAATTAAATCTTTTCATAAAAGACCATGCACAAAATCCACAAAATAGGCCCTTTGTGCATCTAATTGGATTTAAATACCCAAATGAATTCCAAATCCAACCAAATTAAATATGTGAGTTCCATAACACTTATGAAACATATATAAATTAATTTGGTCCAAGAAAAAGCCCTCTAAGCCCTTCTGTATGGAGTTGGCATGTAGCCCTCTTCTGGAGGGCTTCCTCCAACTTCTTCATTCCTTTGGCCCTTTATAATTTCTCCAATGGTCCTATTAATTATTGTATCAGTTCTATAACACTTATAGTAGTCTTATAACACTTATAAGAAAATAATAATTAATCATGAAATACATTATTTCATTTAGGTCCAATTTACAGAACATTTCTCAAAAGTTTCGCGGATAATTTTATTTGATCATAATTAATTAAACTCTTTAATTAATTATTATCATATTCTCCTCTCTACCTTTATAATAATATCAAATATTATTATCCTTGTCATTTTACCATTTTACCCTTTTCTCTATATGTGTGTGACCTATTGGGTTCCTGTCCATGTTGGCAGTATAATATGTAATTGTGAGTTCTATTCAAAACTCACATGATTTAAACTCCTTTAAATCATTTTATCAATCTCTATTGATATTTTGATACATCATTATACAAGTTATGATTGGCCTCTAGCTAGGCATCATGACTACCCAAATGTCAGGAAAGTCATGTGGTTTGACTGTACCCTTCCATAGAAACAGTTACCGTGCAATTACTCCTTTCACCACTCTTATCTCAATTAGATTCTGAGTATGGATTTCTGCCAACTCATATAAATCTAATTATGTATGTTCTATTAATTTAACCATTATTCTTAAAATGCCCTTTATGGATCTCCATCCATCTTGGCATATTACTCTGGCCAGAGATTCTCTGAACAAGAAAATTATAGAATCATGCGAGATAACTTCTCTTGTTAAATCTGGGATGGTGAATCCTTCGTCAATCACTCAACTATCTTCAAGTAGGTCATGATATACCCAATCTCCTAACTATGTTCACTCCCAGTTGGAAGTAATCAGTTATGGAGTCAAAGTATACCACTTGCTACTTAAGATAACTTTGGTGATCTCAAGTCTAAGGATACTTGCACAACTGCTATGAGGAGATTCCTCACTGACATAGATTTAATATCCATATGAGGATTCTCTTTACAGGTCTCCAATGAACTTGTTCCTCTAATAAGCATCCACATGTTAGCTTTGATTATCATCCATAATCACAATTATGAGAACCATTGCTTGAACCATTCAAGAAGCATAACATGTGCTAGTCTGTCCGAATTAACAATGTCCTATCTTGTTAATTCTATGACTAGGGATATTTAGATATTAACACATTTGCATGTGATAGACATCTCACATCATGAACACCTTCATGATTGCCTTTGCACTGTGTTTATAATATCTAGGACTTCATTTATTAATTTAAGATTTACAAACTAATGTATTCAAACACAGCATTAATAAATGAATGATGCCTTTTATTAAGAATATAAATTTCATACATATGAAAAACGTCCCTATTACATGGGCTCTAGGGCATACTCTCTAACAATCTCCCACTTGCACTAGAGCCAATCACTCATATGTCTCAGACCCATGCTATTTATATGGTGATCATGCTTTATCTGGGAAAGTGCTTTAGTGAGGGGATCCGCCACATTGTCATCTGTGGGAACCCTTTCTATTTTCACATCATTTCTAGCTACTATTTCCCTTATGAGATGGTAGTGTCTGAGAACATGTTTGGATCGCTGATGAGACCGTGGTTCCTTTGCTTGCGCAATGGCTCCATTGTTGTCACAATATAAAGGAATCAGATCAACAATGCTAGGCACCACTCCTAGTTCGGTTATGAACTTTTTGATCCAGACTGCTTCTTTGGCTGCTTCTGAAGCAGCAATGTACTCAGCTTCCGTCGTGGAATCAGCAGTTGTTTCTTGTTTGGAACTTTTCCAACTAACTGCTCCTCCTCCCATTATGAACACATAACCAGATTGTGATTTACAATCATCTTTATCAGATTGGAAGCTAGCATCTGTATACCCGTTTACTTCCAAACTGCCCTCTCCATATACCAAGAATATATCCTTAGTCCTTCTCAAGTACTTAAGAATATTCTTGACAGTTGCCCAATGTTCCTCTCCAAAATTGGATTGGAATCTGCTTGTGACACTCAAAGCAAATGCTACATCTGGACGTGTACATAACATAGCATACATGATAGAACCAATTGCAGATGCATATGGTATTTTATTCATGCTCTCTCTATCCTCTAGTGTATGCGGACACATAGACTTAGAAAGGTGTTTCCCATGCACCATGGGTATAAACCCTTTCTTAGAGAGATCCATATTGAACCTCTTCAATACTTTATCTATATATGTACTCTGAGAAAGACCTAGCAACCTATTGGATCTATCTCTATAGATCCTTATTCCCAGAATATAGGATGCTTCTCCAAGGTCTTTCATGGAGAATTGCTTGGATAACCATATTTTAAAAAATTAGAGAAGAGAAATGTCATTTCCCATGATCAATATGTCATCTACATATAGAACTAGGAAGACAATTGCACTCCCACTAACCCTTTTATACACACAAGGTTCATCTTCATTCTGTGAGAAACCAAACTCTTTGATTGTCTCATTGAATCGTATGTTCCAACTCCTAGAGGCTTGCTTTAATCCATAAATGGATCTTTGAAGCTTGCATACTTTTTCGCCATTTCCTGATGTGAATCCTTCTGGTTGTGTCATATACACATCCTCAGAAAGATTTCCATTAAGGAAAGCTGTCTTCACATCCATTTGCCAAATCTCATAATCATAATGAGCTGTAATGGCTAAAAGTATTCTTATAGACTTAAGCATCGCTATAGGAGAAAAAGTTTCATCATAGTCAATACCTTCTTTTTGACGATAACCTTTTGCTACTAAGCGAGCTTTATAGGTAACTATATTACCTTCCATGTTAGTCTTCTTTTTGAAGACCCATTTGCACCCTATGGGTTTTATCCCTTCAGGTGGTTGAGTTAAAGTCCATACTTTATTCTCATACATGGAGTCCATTTCGGACTGCATAGCCTTAAGCCATAAATCACGTTCTGAACTGTTCAAAACTTCTTGATAGCTTGTAGGCTCATTGTCCTCTACTACAGTTATGCCTCTATCCGAATCAACGTGAAATCTATATCTCACAGGGATAGAACGCATCCTAGTAGATCTTCTAGGATTTTGTGTATAATCAGGTTCAACTGTAATCTCATCATTATGAAATTCAGTTTCGTGTTCAATCAGTTGATCAACTTCTATTTGTGGGTCTTGAACTTCACCAAGCTCAATTTTACTCCCACTGTCCTCTCGTAGGAGAAATTCTCTTTCAAAGAAGACAGCATGCCTTGAAACAAACACCTTTTGTTCTAAGGGATGATAGAAATAATATCCAAACATTTCTTTTGGATATCCCACAAATAAACATTTATCAGACTTAACATCCAGTTTGTCTGACATTGTCCTCTTCACATAAGCAGGACAGCCCCATACTTTCATATGAGAAAGCGTGGGTTTCTTGTTATTCCACATCTCATATGGAGTAACATCAACCGATTTACTAGGAACTCTGTTTAACACATAAATAGCAGTTTCTAGTGCATATCCCCAAAAAGACTTAGGCAAGTCCGCTCGACTCATCATTGATCGAACCATATCTAATAGTGTTGGATTTCTCCTTTCAGATACACCATTGTGTTGTGGTGTATATGGAGGATTCCATTGAGATAAAATCCCATTATCTCTAAGATAATCCTGAAACTCTTGACTTATGTATTCTCCACCTCGATCTGATCTAAGTGTTTTAATACTTTTGCCAAGTTGTTTCTCTACTTCATTTCTGGACTCTTTGAACTTTTCAAATGCTTCAGACTTATATTTCATTAGATAAATGTATCCAAACCTGGAATAATCATCTATGAAAGTAATGAAGTAGGAGTAACCTCCTCTGGCATGTGTAGTCATTGGACCACATACATCTGAATGTATGACCGGTGTCTAGCAAGTGTACTAGATCGGCTAGTAATATAGGAAAATATAGATTAAGACCCCAAATATCGTACCCAAGGGAACATGGATTGCTAAGAATAATATCTATGTATGAATTAAATTAATCCGAGATTGTTTCCCAAATGTTTTTGTGTTAAAAGCAAAAATTAAACAAAATAAACAATTATACAAAACAAAAGCTAAAACATGAATTAAAAACAAAATAATAACTGGAATTCTCTTGCTAAGGAAACTATCCACCTTAACTTTCATTGTAATGACTTAAATTCAAATAATAACACCAGTGATTATGAAGAATTTAGATAAATAAAACCAGATAACTTTATTCAAGATTATCATTCCAAGCTTTAAACTCCCTTATTCAGAACAATTCAACACTTGGCATAAAAGTCTGAATTAATCCTCCTAGATGTCTATTAAAGCCTTTCTCAAGAGATTTAACTTTCACCTATTCTTAGTTCTTCCTCTCTTAGTATTAACCAATAAAATTAACACATAATTATTTCATATTTCGGATAATAATCATGCATAAACATTAAAGAGTTAACCCAAGAACATGCAAATCATTAACTATGTCAAAACCAATCTTTAGTTATTTTTTCAATAAACTAACAATCAATCTCAACACAATCAAAGATAAGAATATGCTTAAAACCAAGAAATAATCAACCGATATTGAAATTAAGCTCAAAAAAAAGTCATAACAATGATAATATAAGATTTCAAGAATCCATTAGCAAAAGAAGAAAAACTACTTCCTAAACATAATTAAAGATTAAAACAAGGTTTGAAGAAAAACAATGAAAACTAAAAAAAAAAAAAAAAACTAAAGAAGTAAAGCTAAATTCTAAGGTTTTATCTCCAGGATTCCCCCTCTTCTGTGTTTTAGCTTGCTATTTATAGGCCAAAGAAGATCTAAATTACTTCCTAAACTCTTAGAATATAATTGGAAGTAATTTAGCTGCTCAAAACAGGAAAGTCTGCCAAAACAGGAAGCTCGACAAAACTTCTCAAATAGGAATTCTGGAATCACATGGCCACGGTTCCAAATTTCTCAAATTTATACTTTTGGCCCAAAACTTTGCACTTTTTACACTTTAAGCCCTTTTTCATGCAAATTAACCCTGAAAAACACCAAAACACAGAATTAACCCTAAAAACACAAAACTAACAAATTAAACTCAAATTAAACCTAATTAACACGAAATTAACTTAATTAAATACCTAAAAACACACTAAAAACATCATATAATTCACTATTATCAAATACCCCACACTTAGACTTTACTCGCCTTCGAGCAAATTAGAGCAATCCAACATCTCAAAATAATCAAACTCAAATAAAGAATCATGCATTTCAAAACCAAGTTTAGCAATTAACAAGAGCACTTAATAAAACTTTCAACTAGAATAAATTCAACCAAGACAATATAAGTTAGTTTCCTTGTGTGTGTGTGCAAGACCAAAACAATTTAAGTATTTTCAAAATCCAAAACACCAATGCAAATTCATAGTCAAGGTTAGAATGAATGTACACATAAGTATACTTAAGGTTTCGCGCTTGAAACTCTAGAAACACCATAGGCCTCTCCTTTAGCACCGAAACCCGAAGGTCATCTCCGCTAAACAACTCAAAAACAAAACTTAAAATCACTTAGGTCTTTTAAAGGTTGCAATGGGGCTTAGGTATTGGTTATCAAAGAATGGATAAAAGATCAATAATAAGAATAACCACTCTAAGATAAAATAGACTAATAATTCACAAATTTCATCCCTTTAACTTATTCAATAAAGAACTTAGCCAAAATTTCCCAACCCTTCACAATTCAAAGCTCTTTTATGAACAAGAAATAATAATTGAAACTCCTTTTCATTCACAATTCATACCCTTTTTGAAGAAGTCATAACCATTTTTTTTCTTGTAACTACCCCACACTTAAGATTTGCCATACATGCTAGCTTTATTTGTAAATTTCTTTCTTTTTCTTTCACTTTTTCTCTTTTTTTCTTTCTTTCTTTTCTTTTTTTTTTCTTTCTCTTCACTAGCTTTAATGTTGACAATACAATATTAACATGGGTAATCACAAAGTCACTATTCATTTGACTTCAACAATAGCTATTAACAATAAAATCAACAACATCTTATCACACTCATCAAAATACCCAATTCTTATTAATCCATTCAATCCTAGAGTGGCCAATTCTAGAAGGGAAGCTAAAAGCTTTTTAAGCTATATGGTAAAATATATAAGTGTAAATAAATATGGCACGCATTAAGCATACCTCATTAAGCTCAAAATGGCTAACAAAGGATAAATATGCATATAGGGTAGGAAAATAAGTTAAGATATGGCTTATCAAAAAAAACATTGCCTAGATCACTTTCCAAATTGTTTTGAGTTGCTTGTATGATTTGAAGGGTGATGAGGAAGGTTCTAGTGTTTTAAAATTCATCACTTAACTATGTCAATGCATTGTTTTTTTTCTAAGTTTAAAAACTAGTCTTAAGTGCTCAAAAAGATGGAAACTAACAAATATAAGTCAAGTTGAATATGAAACTAGCTAAAAATTCATTAAACAACATGCTTGTTCTAATGCTAAATAAGAATTTTAAAAATTGCACATTCTAAATTCAAGTTCAAAGTTCAATTTTTGAGAATAACTAGGGCGAATTAAGCTAAATGTACAATAAATGATAAATGAATAAACTAAACTAACATGCAAAACTAAAAAACTAAACATGCAAACTAAAAACAAAACTAGTCATGCAAACTAAAAACAAAACTAAACAACAAAAACAAAAATTCATGAGTAAGAAAATAAGCAAGGTAAGAAAAACTCTCTTATTTGGACTTTCAATTTTTAGCTCAGCTGAGCTCTATCCCCCTCTTTAGAAGCTTGCTGTCCTCAGCAAAGTATGGAAAATTTCAGCACACTTTATCACTTTTGAGAAACAAGTTAGTAACCAAGAAAGAATGTAAGCTTAACTCACCACACCTAGAACCATGATCAAGTCAAAAGAAGGCATGAGATCAATAAAATTGCGTTAACAAGCAAACATACCTTTTAAACCAATAAAGTGCCATAAACAAGACTTAATATGCATGGTAACTAAGTAAAGGAAATGCAATTAGGCCAAACTTGCTTAAGTGCTTAATGTCCATATGTGACAAGGTGAACAATGCTTAATCCCAAGTGAAATATAATTTGGTGATGGTTAGGCTTAAATAAAAGGAAGAGAACTATTTCAATTGGTCATGCTAAGCATAAAAGAAAATAAGACAATTCAATACTAACTCAACCTATATGAAGCCAACAATGAAGTTCAATGTCAAATAATAAGTAGCTAAAAGTAAATGCAATGCTATCTGAATTAATGAGGTTAGAAATAATAAAAAGATGAAGTTCAACTTTGAGGTGTGTGCGTAAGTGAGTATGTGAGTGTGAATGAGTAAGGATGTCCGTGTTTTTGCTTATGCATAATGTGTGCGTGGCCATGTGAAGCTTAGGTTAGTGTGTGCATGTTGGTGGATTGATCAAGTAAGTGAGTGTGTGAAGGTGTAGTGGGTGAGGTATGAGTGAGGAGAGTGATAAGAGCACAAAAAATGCAAGTGTGAGGGAAGAAAAGAAAACAAAACCATGGGCATTCGAAATGGGGGCGTGCTTCACACGTGGCCACGGGTGGTTGTAAGCTTACCTTCACGTGGCCACGCAATTTTTATGGTGCAAGCAGGAGGCTTTTCACGTGGCCATGGCATATGCTAGTGAATAAAACCTCGTGGGGCACGCATGGGAGCAAAAATGCAAGCAATAGGCTGTCACGTGGCCACGTGTGGTTGTGTTGTTCCTCACACGTGGTCATGTGTTCACCCCTTCCTCCTTCTTTGAAATTCATTTTCTCTGCATATCAAAGCACTAGATTAAATTGCATTCACCATATGAAAAAAACATTCCTCATACTCATTTAATTACTTAATTATGCCTTTTCTTTTTTTCTTTAAGCTCCAATTTAATTATGCCAACAAGATACACATTAATTAATTAAATTTCAATTGTAGTACACTCTTAACTCAACATATGCCAAATTCATGAAGCTTAAATCAAACTCACATCTAACCAACTCATAAATCTTTGACAAGTTCAATTTTTCTTACCTCAAAAATCATATTAACTTTTTAATTCCTTTAAAAGCTCTTCAAATTCAAATTTAATCATGAAGCATAAAAATCATTAGAAGTAGCTTTTTGTTCAAACCCATATCTTAAACTCATGAATTAAAAGACACAAACAACTAACAAACATGCATTAAACCTTAAACTAAAAAAAAATAGCAAAATAAATACTATGCAAAAAAAAATAGATGACAATTTAAAGAGAAGAGTTAGAGAAGAAGTTCTAGTTTATTGAGTCCCAGCTCGACTCATTTTACTCTCGGGCGGTCGAGCTTGTGATCCAAACATAGGTCTCTCTGGACTTTGCTCCTCATTTTCTCCCATAAGTAGAAGAAACTTGTCATAATTTATCAAAGCCGAAAACTCCATATATTCAATAAAATATGACTCCTCTTTTGGCTCATTTATCACGAACTCCACCGGCTCTTCTAGCCTAAATAAATCCTCCAAGCAGATTGAATTTGGTATCTCCACTTGAGAATCCTTTCCTTCTTGCTCCTTTAGTGATAAATTCTCTACTAGAGATCCAACATCCTCTAAATAAACACATGACTTATCCTCCAATATGAATTGTTCCTCTTGTTCCTTATCCTCCATGAATGAATGATTTGGTTCCTTTTCCTTACCACTATCAACTTGAGTGCTCAAAAGTTCTAGCTTAGATTCCAATTTTTCAATTCCATGCTCTTTATCCCTTAATAAATTTTTCTGACTTCTAATTGTCTCCTGTTGAGCCCTTATCTTTTCTTCTTGAATTCTAAACTTTTCCTCTTGAGCCCTTGATGTAGCCTTCCATGTCTCTTTTTCAGCCCAAAATTGCTCGTTCTTACATATAAGCTGGTTATGAAGACGTTGATTCTCGGAGATACAGGCTTCTTTTGAGTATCGAAGTTGTTGATTCTCTCTTCTCAATTCTTCCAATTGTAATCTCAAAGTCAAAAGAGAATAAGAATCTTCAGCAATTGATGGTGATGAATAAGGATTTTGTGATTGTGCACGCAATCGTTCTATCTCCTCTCTTTGTCTTAGTAGATTATTCATTCGTTGTTTTAAAAGAAACACTTCATAATCTTGGACCTCATCTTGCATCATCTTGAAAGATGTTTAGAATTTTTCCTGCAAAGAACAATCACCAAATTAAAACAAAATAACAATAAAAATCTCAGACTAACTCAACCAAAGATATTAAACAAACAACACCGCTGTTCCCCGGCAACGGCGCCAAAAACTTGACCGATGTCTAGCAAGTGTACTAGATCGGCTAGTAATATAGAGAAATATAGATTAAGACCCCAAATATCGTACCCAAGGGAACATGGATTGCTAAGAATAATATCTATGTATGAATTAAATTAATCCAAGATTGTTTCCCAAATGTTTTTGATTCAAAAGCAAAAATTAAACAAAATAAACAATTAAATAAAACAAAAGCTAAAACATGAATTAAAAACAAAACAATAACTGGAATTCTCTTGCTAAAGAAACTATCCACCTTAACTTTCATTGTAATGACTTAAATTCAAATAATAACACCAATGATTATGAAGAATTTAGATAAATAAACCCAGATAACTTTATTCAAGATTATCATTCCAAGCATTAAACTCCCTTATTCAGAACAATTCAATACTTGGCATAAAAGTCTGAATTAATCCTCCTAGATGTCTATTAAAGCCTTTCTCAAGAGATTTAACTTTCACCTATTCTTAGTTCTTCCTCTCTTAGTATTAACCAATAAAATTAACACATAATTATTTCATATTTCGAATAATAATCATACATAAACATTAAAGAGTTAACCCAAGAACATGCAAATCATTAACTATGTCAAAACCAATCTTTAGTTATTTATTCAATAAACCAACAATCAATCTCAACACAATCAAAGATAAGAATATGCTTAAAACCAAGAAATAATCAACCGATATTGAAATTAAGCTCAAAACAAAGTCATAACAATGATAATATAAGATTTCAAGAATCCATTAGCAAAAGAAGAAAAACTACTTCCTAAACATAATTAAAGATTAAAACAAGGTTTGAAGAAAAACAATGAAAACTAAAAAAAAAACGTAAAAACAAAACTAAAGAAGTAAAGCTAAATTCTAAGGTTTTATCTCCAGGATTCCACCTCTTTTGTGTTTTAGCTTGCTATTTATAGGCCAAAAAAGATCTAAATTACTTCCTAAACTCTTAGAATATAATTGGAAGTAATTTAGCTGCTCAAAATAGGAAAGTCTGCCAAAACAGGAAGCTTGACAAAACTTTGCAAATTGGAATTCTGGAATCACATGGCCATGGTTCCACTTGTATAATTCTACACGTGACCACGGCTCCTTTAAACTTCTTTCACACGTGGTCACGTGTGGGTTATGCCTTCCCTCACACGTGGTCATGTCCTTCCTTTCATTTCTTTATTTGATCTTCACGTAGCCATGGATCTTCATTGTGCAATTCATCATGTGGCCACGACTTCTTCACTTGTTCTTCTTCAATTTCTCTTCACATGGCCACGTCTCAATTTCTTCAATGCCTTCACGTGGTCACGTGTCAAGGCTCGGGACTGAAGCTTCGTTTTCTCGACCAAATTTCTCAATTTTATACTTTTGGCCCAAAACTTTGCACTTTTTACACTTTAAGCCTTTTTTCATGCAAATTAACCCTGAAAAACACCAAAACACAGAATTAACCCTAAAAACACAAAACTAACAAATTAAACTCAAATTAAACCTAATTAACATGAAATTAACTTAATTAAATACCTAAAAACACACTAAAAACATCATATAATTCACTATTATCAGTAATTTACCCCCTAGTAAGTCAATATAAGGACTAAAATGGTAATTTATCACCTAAGGTGAAATATAAGTCAAAAGAAACCTAAAGGACCAAAATTGAAGTTAAATAAGGCAAAATATAAGGAAAAATAAATTTAAGGATGAAACCGTAATTTTTCATAAATTTAGGAAATATATTAAATTAAACAAAGCAAATAAATAAAAGGGGATCCTAAATGGAAAAACTGACGAGATTTAAGTACTATCTGATCAAAGTAAAGACTCGTATGAAAATGTCATAAAAGATGAATAAATTGAAAAGAAATTAAAGAATTAAGTACAACAAAATATTATATAATCAGCAAGGAAAGATAAACAAGGAAACATTGAAACGGAATTACATAAGCTATATGCTAGTAAAGTTAAGCTTATAAATAAGAAAGAAATAAAAATAAAGAAAAACACCAGTGTTAGTATGTGATTAAATAATAAATGCAAGGGCATAAAGATAAATTAATGAAGAAAATATAAGACATAAAGGCCAGACAGTAAGATAGTGTACATGAAGGGGTATAAAGTCAATAAACACAAAATAGTAACCCCAAAGGATAACTCCATACAGATAAACAAAAAAAATTAACAACAACAACAACAACAACAAAAACAATAATAATAATAATAATAATAATAATAATAAAAATAATAATAATAATAGATTATTTTAGTTAAATGAAAATTTTTGTAGTTGTATCCACCACTAGGCAATATATTTACTTAGCACGTGGTTTATTGATTGTGCGCAGGGACAGGTAAATAAGGATGCAAATAAGGATGCAGATCGAAATGGCATATATGTGTGACACATGATGGACCCGAGGATTAGAAAAATTTATGTATTAGGTTTTTGACAACGGCATGTAGTTTAGCATTGTATCTCGGACAAGAATTGTAGTAAATCTATTTCTATGTGGACATCTTTATGGCTGTATTATGTGATGAGATGGATGATTTTAGTAGTGTTGTGCATGTTATTAGAGTTTTAGCGGTGGATGTTGCACTATAGGAGTGCTATTTTGTCAACTTGTAGGTTTGGACAACACTGCTTACAAGCCATTATGCTGCCGAAATTTTTGGTCAAATGAATAGTAACCATATAATACCATTAGAAACCATGTATAGTATAGGGATATTATGATCGAACTAAGGGTGTTACACCAAAATTATCTAGAAAAGTTTAAATTCCCCGAGGAAGCAATTGAAAAGGACAAGAGAATGATCCAAAAGTTGTCAACTCATATAGGGATTTGTGGAGCCCACACAAATAGACTAATGTTGGCAAGGAGGATTATATGCTAAGGTTTCTTTTAGCTAATAATGAATATAGACTATTCGCACTACGTGAACTCATGCCATCAATGCTAGCAATATGTAGATGTAAGCCATTTGTTTATTTCAAAATTATGCAATATCTCATCTCTTTGGCCTTTCTCAATTTAGGGGATAGACATTATTGGAGAAGATTCATCCTACAGCTTCGAATGGACATAGATATGTCATGACCATTGTTGATTATTTCACAAAGTGGGTAAAAACGAAGTCACTCAAAAAGTTAGGAGTAAGAGAAATACCATAGTTTATTGAAAGAAATTTGATTTGTAGATATAGAGTACCTCACCATGTGGTATCTGACAATGTGGTTCAGTTCTCAGTAGAGACTAAGTAGATGCTTTAAAATTATAGAATTCAGCACCATAAGTCCTCTCCTACCATCCACAGGCAAACAGAGCAGTAGAGAATTATGAACAAAAAATTCTATAAAATAACTTAGCTAAGATTATACATACCTATGAAGATTGAGCGCAAAAGATGCCATTTGCACTATGAAGTCATCCTACTACTATCATAACTTTGACAAGAGCTACTCCTTTCTTTTTCGTATAAGAGTTAGAGGTAGCATTACTAGTAGAAATTGAGTTACAATCACTTTGAGTCACCTTGGAGGTGAAGTTGCTAGAGACTGAATGGGTATAATATAGATTCACACAATTAAATTTATAAAATGAGACCCGAATGAGAGCTTATTATCATAGTCACCTATATCAGAAGAGGTTGGCACATGTATTTGGCAAGAGTGTTAAGGGTCATCCCTTAAAGGAAGGTGACATGATGTTTAAACAAATGAGACCAAGAGTAACAAACTATAAAGGGAAATTTCGACCAAATTGAGAAGGGCCTTCTATACTTAAGAAGCTATTGTCAAAAGTAGTGGTCGTCCTTATGGATAGAAATGGAAATGAATTTAAAGAGATAGTCAATATTGATAGTTTAAAGAGGGTCCATGGCTACAAACATGAAAAAAAAGAAGAGAAAAATAGCCTTACGAATTAAAAACTAAAAAAATATAGCCTTACTAAAATTAAGCACCCCACTAGGATGAAAACCAAAAAAAGGCATCATAAGTAAAAATTAGTGGTTGAGAGAAAATCTTCAATCAAGAAAATGTACAAAGGCTAATTGATAACAAAAGTTGGATGCACTCAAAATGTCACCCTCAAAGATTAAATGGAAATTTGTGTTTTTGAATTCAATGTTATATTGTGATTATTTTTATGACTTGTTATCATGTAAAAATGCATGAATAAACTAAGTACAATATTTAAAAGAAGCAAGCCCATTTATTGCAAACAAACATTCTAAGGCCCCCAATTTTTACCCTAGAAGAAATGCATGATTAAATGATAATATTCATGATTAATGTTTAATTAATTAGTAGAAATTCAATTTTGGGTTAAAAGGGCAAAGTGGTAATTTATTTAGGTTATGTATGTGAGTTATTAAGCATGATCAATTTTATAAGGTTGCAATTGAAATAAGGAAAATAGATTTGTGGGTCAATTATAAAAGGAGGAAATATGGGGTTGAATTTAGGAGAGGAAGAAAAAAGAGGGGACATCTTATTATATACAAATTAATGGAGGATCAAAAGGGAACTTCTCCTCCCCCCTTTATAAAGTCTAAAATTCTGCATGTAGGAGAGAGAAATATAGATATTGGGTTGTGATAATGGTTAAGGTAGAATTTGAAGAAAGAGAATTTGAATTTTTCCTCTCTCTTTCATCTCTCATCTCTCTCTTTAAAATTCTGCACTTCCTCCCTAAGATTTTCAAGAGAATAATTTTGTTGCATGTTAATTGATTTAGAAGTTTTGAAAAGAAATTTGTAAGGTAATGGGTTCATCTCATATCTCTTTCCTTCATCTTCTTTCTCAATGTCTAACATACATCTTAATGAAGAAAAAAATTTGGGTTTAATACAATAATACATGGCTATATGTAGAAGAAGAAGGAGAAAGTAAGAAGAACAAGGGCAAAGAAATTGTTAAGGATTGAAGTGAAGCAAAGGGCATTTAGCCAAGGTATGGGACTTGGTGTATATCTGATTGCATGTATAGTTGCATGTTTATTTTGATTGAAATTAAGACTTAGATATAGTATAGAGATAACGAATTTTGATTATGTTCATGTGAAAGGGGTTGAATGAATAAGAAAAGTTAAACCTTAGATTAAAATTTTAAAAGTAGAATGCAGAGACAAATTTGTAAGGGAAATATGTTAATGGTAATCTCTAATTTGATAAATTTTCAATTTAACTTAAGTGTATCAAAATGCTTGAAAAATTCCCCTACTATAAAAAATTTGCAATTAGGTTCATCTAACTTAGTGACCTTGCTTTGCAACTATCTGGGGTTACAAAAAATGCAAATTTTATAATTACAATTGGATTACAAACTAGACTTCCATATCTACCATTTATGGAAGTCATTAGGTTAAAACTCACAAACAAGACGAGCTAGTAAATCTACCTATAGACAGAATGTATGTCACACTCAGTACCTATTTTGTACTCACCGTAAGGGCAGTTCAGAATTGAAAGCAAACCTATGTCATGGTCTGTACCTATATAGTGTTGACCATGAGGTTAGTCCAAAACCTAAAGTGCACCTATGTCATGGTCAGTACACATTTGGTAATCACAATGACCCTCCCCTATCTCACTATTAATTGATTTTAGGGTTCCAAATGATTACCAAAGTTTACCTAAACTTCCTAAAACATCTTTAAAGCATTTCATAATATAGAAACAACATAATAAGGGAGATAAGTTCACTGAATATATGATAATATCATATTGTAAAGAAATATTCATGGATAGTTGGTGAAGCATGTATGTGACAATTATAGGAATAGGTATGTTATTGTTTACCTAATTAAGATAGCATGAACATGCTTAATGTTGGGTTTCGAAATAAAATTAAAAAAATTGCAACACAAAATAGAACCCATCACGGATCCAAGTGATCCAATTGATTCAATAGAAGAGAAGTATAACAATTATCAACCTCTTAAAGCGTAGATAAATCGAATTTATAGATATGCCCTCACGCGAAATGATGTCCTCTATTGATATCCACACACGAATGCAATGAACAAAGTTGCCCCGGGGCGCTCGCTCCCTTCCTTGGTGGCTAGGGTATGTTTTGTTCTTTCTTAAAATTATAGAAAAAAAATTTTCTTTTCTCTCTACTAAGTGAAGGCTACCACTCTCCTTTTATGCTTGATTAGGGTTTAAAAAAATTATATATATATATATATATATATATAGTTAACCTAACCCTAATTTAGAGAGAGAAAATTTCGAGCCCACTTTTCTTATTAAAATAAGAATAATAATATTATCTTAATTATTATTATTATTATTATTATTATTTTGTTTATGTCGAATTTTAATTTATCACAAAATAAAATTTGAAATGCCTGAATTAACCCTTAGTCCATTCGTCACATTCTATATGCATGACCTAATAAGTTCATATTATATTGGCAGTGGGTCCCCGATCCCATCAGAGGGCCATAAGTCATAAGTAGCCTCTATCAAGACATTATGACTACCCAAATAATATGAATATCGATAATTCAATTTTAACCTAATAGAACATGTTATAATCCATTTGTCACACAATATCTTGATTGAACATAAGTCATGGTCCATGTCAAACTTATATAGTTCAAACATATAATTTCTCGATCATGAAGTAGGCTGATAATATCAAATGATATTGATTGCTCCATCAATTCATTTGAACACAACCATGCATTTCTCAGTCCTACGTATTGAGGGGGCCCAGCAGATATCTCTCCCATAAGAGAGGGACAAATTCCTTCTTGATTATTCATTATCCTTTGCATGATTCTCATCATGTCCAATCATAACTTTTATGATTATCCGATTAAAGATAAAGTTTGATTATGTTAAAACATAATGTTTATCATGTAGGATACTATGATAATCTTAGGTCTAAGAATCAATAAGATAACTATTATGAGATCACTAATGATATTAACCCATGTAGTATCTTATAACGGGTCTATCTAGTAGTTCGTTCTCTAACAAGTACTTATAAGTTTAATTCATATCACCATATATAATCATCCCATGATTATCAATCAAACTTATACTAGTCTTTATTTATCATTATTCATTTAATGATAAATGACTAGGGATAGTCAAAATAACATTAGATTGTTATTCATAAGCATTATTATAAATGTAACATGCCAACAATATAATAACATAAAGAAAACCCCAATTTTATATAATGAAATATGACATTACATAAAGGACCAAATATTTGGCCTAGGGCATATCCTTTGACACTTATATGTTTTCATTATATGTCATGCTTTTATGTTACCATGCAAAAATATATGACTATAAGAATACATGTTCAATTACTCTTACTCATAGTGTTATGAGAATACATGTTCATATAATAGAGATTGTATATCTATTTATATGATATTATATGGGCAACATGCATAGTAAAAGCGCAAGGATGATTAATAACTTGAACATAAATACATTATTGCTTGCAAATACAGTTCAACTGTGGATAGATAGGCATGCCTATAGGGATAAAGTTGAAGCTACTAGAGTTGGCCCCGTTTGGGTCTACCATTGTCCCTATTTCAGATTACCGTTTGGATCTACCAAACTTAATACCTATGGGTATTTACATAACCTATACCAACGAGTATCTACCATTCTTATTATCCACTTTTAGAACTTAGGCAGGCTAAATTCAAATTATAATTTTAATTACAATATTTGAATTAAAGCATGAATGCTCAGATGCTATTGTTGAACTATATAATTTGTTCTAATTACAGAAATTGTATCTCAAGTATAAATGCTTATAGTATATCAATCAATCACATAAATTATGTATTGTGAGATATATATTTATCTCTATTGCCTTATTGATTATGCTTGGAATGTTGCAAGAGTTAATTATTTACTTATCAGTGATATCTTATGTTACATATGATGTATGTTGAGTGTTTTTATAGATGACCGCTGTAAGTGGTCATCCATCATGAATTGTTTCCCTACTAAGCTTTATAGCCTAGCATGAGTTATTTGATCCGTGTAGGTTTTATGGATAAGACTTTTGATTATGGACATTCTCTGCATCAGAAAATGTAAACACAAAACTATTAAAAAGTTGATGTAGGGATTTTATGATGAATATATTTTGTATAATTTTTGTATTAATAGTTTTATGTATGTAAAAATGTATCTAGTTTGGGAAAGTTGAGTTGTATATGCTCACTTTTGTAAAGAGAATAGTAAATGTATGTCTGTATGATCTGAAGCTACTCTCATACTATATGATATGCATATTATAGTACAAGCAAGTAGAACATGAGAATAGTGATATTAATTCCTAAATGCATATGAACTAAAGTATGTGAATAACTATAGTAACACCAAATTGACATATGTGATGGCTAGTATGATGATGATGATAGTATGATCAAAGAATGCATGATGATATAATAATATAGTGTTAATTGATTAAAGATGTATGCTTCAGTTATACAGTTAGGTTATAAAGTCACGGTGTTACAAAAATATGACCTAAAAACACACAAAACTAGCAACACACCCAACACACCAAAACAACCCAAAATAATCATCCGACATCTCGCCAAGTGAATGCACATTATTGTAAGCCATGTTCTTTAGAAAAAAATTAAACCATCATTCATGTGCCACCCCTACTGCTACCTTCACTGCTCTTGTGCCTTACCCAAAAGGCCCTATTTTTGATACCCTTGATTCCCCACAGATGATAATGGGCACTAGTTATAAAATTATAAATCTATACTCCGTGAATATTAGCCTTCATAAGAAGCTACCCCTAAATAACATGATGACTGGCAATAATCGCATTAGTCAACTTCCTACCTTCAATGGGCTCCTTACAATGTCCTACTTTTTGTTAAATTGACTAGTAAAGCAAGCAGTAATACAAAAAGTAGACTGGTGTAATCCACTTAGAGGCACACAATTAGAATGTCCATCACAAGTCACATATTGTAGCTTGATCTAGGGATATATAAAACCCACTCTCTACTCAGCAATAACATTAATCTAGATCATGACATCTTTCATAAAATCAAACCATGTATCAGTGGTGCTTCAATCTAAAGAACATCAGTGAGTATACATTTATCATCTGAGGGGGCAACTCATCTAACTTTCAAATGTTTTTCTTGCCACCATATCTATAAAAAGAATGAATAACAATAAAAGAAAGAAAAAAAAAGAGTGAGGCTGTTAGAGATGAAAACTATAACAGGATCTCTAAGCAAAACTAAGGCCAAAGGATAGGGTGAAAACCTAAAAATAGGCAATTTATATTACAAAAAAATAAACATACAATAAAAGCTACTATGATAGGTTGGGTTTATTTCAGGAAAAAATTAAATTGAGGGTCATGTGAAAATACCTTAAGGGATACATTTCCTACTAAAAAACACTAGTACGAAAACCTACAAGGGGTATACTACCTTCTAACAAATGACTATAGGTATTTAAATAATAAGGGGCTATCTGTGAGACCTCTAACATGACCCTAGTTAGAAATGCTTGTTTTTAATAGAGATATAATTAATTGAGATTAAATTTAGATTGTGAATTTCACATAAGGTGTGTATAATTAATTGAGATTAAATTTAGATTGTGAATTTCACATAAGGTGTGGGACAAGTGATAAATTCATTATATTATAGTAATTGCATGAAAGTAAAATTTAAAATTCTAGTTTAATAATATTTAAGGGTATAATTGAAGTATGAAGTATTAATTTTAGGGTAAATTTGTAAATATGGCATCTTAAGGGTTAATTGTGATTAAAGGTATAAATTGAGAGGTTGATTTAAGAGAAGGAATAAAAGGGGAGGTCAATTTACAACATGCAAAAAGGCGAAAGGCTTTAGTGAAACATGCAAAAAGACAAAGGATTGAAGAGGGAATTTTCCCTTGCCTTTATAAGTAGTCATCATTAGGTTAAGAGAGAGAAAAAGGGATGGTAAATGCTTGAGGAATTACAGAAATTTCTCTCTCATCTCATCTCATTCACCCATTGTTAAACATCCAAGAAAATCCTTAAAGAAATCATTGCATGTGGAAATTAATCAAGGGTAATTAGTGTAAACATTAAGGTAAGCATATCAATTTGATAGTTCATCTTCTTCTTCTTATTTTTTTTTGGGGTTTGAGTAAGTAAAATTCTGAAAATTCTTGTTAAATGGATGAATTGTTGTGAAAGGAGAAGAATAAGTTAGGAAGAGCAAAGGAAAAGGGAAGGCACAAGATTAAGGCTAAGGGATTTTCGGCCAAGGTATGGGATTCTAAGGACCCTCATATATGTATGTGGTTAAATAGAGAAGAAAAATTATCTATTATATGGTAGGTTGATGAATTAATTTTGAACATAAATTTTGTAGGAGGATTGATAAGAAAAAGCATATTAGCATAAAAAACTAGTTGTTGTAATTTAGGCATAAATTGAGCTAGTAAGCTTAAATTGAAATAATTTTAATTTTATAATTTACACAATTAATATACCTATAACTTTGTAGATGCAACTTAGGGCTAAATGTATCTATATGATAATCATAAATTCACTTGAAACTGTAGAGGACTGCTAATTTAGGTTTTGGAATAGCTTATGGAAAATGTAATATAAGTCTTTGTATAATTGTCAGAATGATATGAGGTCCATTTATATGTAAATTATACTTATAAAAGAACATTTTATATGAAGGAAGTATTGTCTAATTCTTTTTTTATGAATGTCTAATGTTAGCTTGAAAATCATGAAAACTAGTTGCACTATTAAGGAGCAAATTGTGGTATTTTTGGCATAAATTTTGGTAGAAGAGTTAAAATATTATGCTTTAAAATTATGGGTAAACTAAAAACCCAGTAGTAGAACGTTGTTGAAGGAAAGTTAGGATGATTCATTCCCCATTTTATTCTATGAATTTTTCAAGTGGTAATAATAATTGTTTTTGAGTTTATGAATAGCCTATGGTATTTCTTGAATATCTCAAATTATAAATGTGATATTGTGATGAATTTGGATGTTTTAGAAACTAGAAATGCAAGGGAATGAATTTTTAGAAGGTCACTTGGCCTAATAATAACAACTTCCAATTCAAAAAGGGCACCTAAGTTGGATAAAAAATGCTGGCCCTGTGTAGAGTTGTGTAGGCAAAATTTTTAAACTATCTTCTATATTGGTTTAAATATAATTATGCTAAAAATGTGTTTATATGTAAACACAATGAATTGGATATGGCATATGATATGATTATTGATAAAATTTCATATATATATATATATATATATATACACTTACTCATATATATACGTTAGCAAAGATTGTTGACAATTATATTAAATATACATATGTGATTGAATTTGTATACTTGCTTGTTATATGTAAAATGATTTACAGGCATGTACTCCTATGAAGAGTAAATGTACATTTTAATATGCACTTATACTATGAAATAAGGAATACATTAGTGTGACCATGTTCACATGTAGTGCCTTAATGATGACATGCTAAAGTACTTATTATGATGATTTATGCTCAATGGTTCATACTTGTATTATTATATGCCTATATGAATTCATGTGTATATACATATACTAGTGATTATGAATCTTTTTATATGATCATATACATGTGATATATTATTGTTAGTGTAAGCCCTACCCCCAATGCATTGTAATAAAACACTTTGAATTAATAAAATGAGGCATTTGTTTTATCCATTGTATTCCTGTGCATATCAATTGATAGAACTATCCAAGAATGTTGTTTCGGTTTAAGTTATCATGTGTGAGGCACATGGTTGTAAGACCTTGAAATAAATGAGACTTCATTCTAAATATCCCTAGTCAGTCATTGTTATAGGAATAACAATTAATTAAGACTAGTATGCTCTCTCTGATATTATGAGTTCTATCTTACAGATCATTAGGACAAGAGTGTCAATCAGGGATCATAGATACATGTTAAAGAACATGGTATCTGGATACGATCCGCTCATGAGAACGCTACATGGTACAAGTTGTCAGTGTTTCTCATATGCAAGTTTTGTATCGGAGTTCTTAGACCTAAAATCTCTATGAAACTCTTTATGAATTACTGTGTGCTTTGACATACACCTAACGTGCTCATAATAGAGTGACAAGTACGGGTATGCTTGGGTATACATTGATTCATGTTAGAGAGCATGAGAGAAGTGAAGGGATTACCCCTCTCAATAAGAGAGAAAATATCATCGGCCACTTGATCAGTGAACTAAGAAGTGTATGGCCATACCGAGATGAAATAATGAGTAATCATTATTTATCTGAGAGTTTAGTGTCACTGTAATATCAAGAAAGGAATTAATATATATAAGGATGACTAGTTCCATGCCTTATATTAATTCTGATATTTTTGGTTAAGGGACTATGCAAAATTGCATTAGGTCACAAAATGCCATATGCATTTTCATTTAATTTGGAATGCTATAATATCTTGCTAGAGAATATTTATAGCCTTTGAATTAATTTATTAATTCATTGCCAACATTAAATGGACCTATAGGATCGCACATAAAGCATTGGACTTAAAATATTTAAATTAAGTATTGGGCATTAATTTGGGCTTTTAATTAAAGTCAAATTAATGTGTGTAATGGATTATTAGATTGCTATTGGACCTTGGCCCATGAGAGAGAGAAATTCAACCCACAAGGTTTAATTTCAATTAATTAAATGTCTTGTATTAATTTAATTAATTGAGTTTTAAAGCCTAAAAGAATTATGATCAAATAAATCACTTAAATAGGAATACTATTGGCCGAAATTCCTAGAGAGAAATCAAGAAATTTTGACAAATCCTTTATATTAATTAAGTAGTTTATTTGATTAATATGTCTTGTATATTCCTACTTAATTAAGTGGTTAATTTGATTAATATGTCTTTTGTTTTTATCCTGGATAAATTAAAAGAGTTTTTATCAATAAATATTACTTATTTTAATTAAGTGATAAAGGTAAATATTAATTATCTTTAGCTAATATTAATTATCCTAAGGTAGTATATTTGAGATTTATCACTTAATAAATAAGATAATATAGATATTGGATGAGAGAAAATAAGAAAACCTAATTTTGTGTGTGGCATGAATAGTAACTCTCTCTCACAATTTTATTTTGGCCAATTTTTCACAAGGAGAAAGGATTGGTCCTCATTTTCATGTGATCTTGGGTAGTAATAGCAAGCTTGGAGAAGTGCAAAATCAAATTTTGTAGCTTCAATCAATTGCCATTACACGATACTTAAACAAAGAGCTAGCAATCTCGATTTTAAGACGTCTTTGCAATTGTGTTTGTGAACATAGAGAAGAGTGGCATAAAGGCTATTATTTTGGATTTGGCAAAGAAGATCAAAGGTTGATAAATTACTCTTTATTGCTGGTCATCACCAAAACCAAATATTGAAGTGCATCTAAAGTTGTAAGTTTTACAACCCTAAAATTGCATGTTTCGTTTCTTGCTTTTGAATTGTATGGTATGTATGATAAAATTTTTGTTTTTCCGCCGTGTTATCATCACCATCATACCATGTCATATTCCATCAGTGGTATCAAAGCCTAAACATGCTTATTTTAGTGCTTTAAATGCATGAATTATTTAATCAAAAATCGTTTTTATAAATACATGCAATGCTGAAATTTTCTGTTTTGAGCTTTCTGCATTGTTTTGATGTAAAAACGATTTTAATTGATTATTTAGGTATTATAATTAATATGACATGTTAATATACTGTCGTAAGATGTTATTAAGGCTGGTAATGGTCGGATTTAATTATTTATACCTGATGGTACATGTTAATAACGAAACTAGGTGCTAATTGGCATGAAAATTGCTAGTTTAACAACTAGTTTTCAAAATTAAATGTAAAATAATTTTGGCATGTTTTTAAGTGATTTTTAAAGATTAATTATCAGTTATGGACATATTTTAAATTTGGTTTTAATTCTGGTCCATGACAATTTAATTAATTAATTTTAAAATCGCTTAAAACTATTACTAGTTTGTGTTTGTTACATATTTAATCAACAATTTTTGTTTTGGTTTGATTACAATGGTATAAACACATTTAGATCAAAATGGTACAGAACATTAACTCAATGTTTATGACCTTATTTAAATGATTAAATGACTCATAAAATTGATATAAGTGTTTGTGCATTTTTGTGGCATCATATAAGCATTAAACAACTAATTCATTGTTGTTTGTTTGTTTTTCATGAATGCCGTGTATATTTATATGTTCTTCATGATTATATGTTTTAATTCATGTTGGTACATATTACATGCATTTTTAATGTTTATGGGATAAATGACATAAAATTAAAAATGGCAAAATTAGAAATTATACTAGAGTGGGTTTATGGCACAAATCTAACTAGTTCGTGTTTTGGGCTTTTAAGAGAACTTATTCAATAAGAGGATTTAGTCCATTAGGCTTTGGCCCAGGCCCATCATGGGGTCTTCTCTTAAAGGTTCAAGTACACAATTTTCATTAATGGGCTTGGCTAAATTAATTAAAATTCGACTTTGTTTGATCCATGATTGTTATGTATATTTATTTGCTTGTTTGGTGTGATGAATGGATATGCATGGTGCATTCATGGGCCCTGGGTTTTGTAATTAAATGTGGCCTGCGAGCCATTATTTTTATTGTAAAATTTTTCTTTTATTGCTTAGAATAGAAAATACTTGAAGATTTTGTAAATCAAGATGAAGCCCACCGGATTGGAGAAGCCCAACTTGAAGATTCTTATGTAATAGTATAGAATCTTAGTTGTAGGTTTTAGGGCCCATGTTTGTCATGCTTTACTTTATGCAATTATATATATATGCATGCTATGTATGGATGACAAAGTGTATGCCATGTAAGCCATAATAAAGTGAATCCCTAAAAATAGTAAGTCATAAAGTTGCCTTCCTAATTCGAAACATGTCAAGGCATTGATCATCGGTCACGTAGACTAGGAGTCCTAGATGCGCCCGATTATCTTTGTGAGGCATGGGTTGTGAATGTAGGTTGGACTTAACATGGAAAGGGATGCCCTCACCTAGGCAACTAATAAATGGGTTTGTGCTATAACATCTTGAGACGTTAGCCCATTTGATCCAAGAGTCATGTACGAGACATGATTGGAGTTTTCCTACCTAAGTAACTTAACTTGTTAGGTGTACAAGCTCAGCTTGACTAATAAGTTGTTGTGAAAAGTGGATCTTTGCCCACATTAAATCACTAATGTGAATTATTGAAAGGGATATTAATTTGGTTTGTGGGATTATAAAAAAGACCTCATTTAATCTTGCTAAAATTTTATTGTAGATTGAAAATGGCATCTTCAAACAACAATTTCTCATTGCGATCGGTCCTTGAAAAGGATAAATTGAATGGCACCAATTTCATAGACTGGTCTCGAAACATAAGAATAGTTCTTAAGCAAGAGAAAAAGTCGTATGTTTTGGATGCACCCTTGCCTGAAGAACCTACTAGGAACGCCTCTGCAGTTCAAAAGAAAACTTTTGAGACCAAGAAGAGCGACTCCAATAATGTGACCTGTCTGATGCTGGCTACTATGGTGCTTGAATTGCAAAAGCAATTTATGGACCAAGAGGCTTATGTGATCATGGTGCACCTCAAGGAGATGTTCCAAGAGCAAGCTCGTCACGAGAGGTTCGTGACAACAAAGGATTTAATTTCTTGTAAGATGGCTACGGGTACACCTGTTAGTACTCATGTATTCAAGATGAAAGGGTATCTTGATACTCTTAAGAAGCTTGAGGTACTAGTGCCAAAGGAATTTGCCACTGACTTGATCTCAGGATCATTGACTAATGATTATGATCCATTTGTGATGAATTATAACATACATGCAATGAAAAAGTCAGTCACTGAGCTTCATGGGATGCTTAAGAATGCTAAAGAGAACATTCGAAAGACCAATCCCGTATTGATGGTTCAAGGGGGCATTAAAAAGGGACCCGCTAAGGGAAAGGGAAAGGGAAAGGAAAAACCCAAGAATGACCTGGCTCGGTTCAGGTCAAGTGAGAGTGCACCTCAGGCCCAATCCAAACCCAAGGCACAGAAGCTCAAAGAGAGTGAGAGCACTTGCTTCCATTGCAACATGATAGGGCATTGGAGGAAGAATTGCGCTCTCTTCAAGGAAGAACAAAAGAAGAATGGAGCCAAGGCATCCAGTTCTGATATTTTTGTTGTTGAGATTAACCTTTGTATTTCTACCACTTGGGTATTGGATACCGGTTGTGGTTCTCACATTTGTTCAAATGTGCAAGGGCTAAGAAATAGGCGGTTACTTGGGAAGAATGAAGTGGACCTCCGTGTGGGGAATGGAGCACGAGTTACTGCCATAGAGATAGGCTACTATCAACTCACTTTACCTTCCAGACTTTGTTTAGTTTTGAAAATTTGTTATTATGTGCCTGCTATGAGCAGAAACATTATTTCAGTTTCATGTTTGGATTTGGATGAATTTGATTTTGTTATTAAAAATGGCATTGCTTATATTCATTGCCAAGGCATTTCTTATGGCAATGCCATGTTACAAAATGGCCTTTATATCCTTGATTTACAAAACAAAGAGTCCATATACAACATTAATGCAAAGAGGGTTAAATCAAACGAATTGAACCCTACTTACTTCTGGCATTGTCGTTTAGGACATGCAAACGAAAAATGCATTTCAAGACTTTACAAAACTGGAGTGTTTGGGTCATTCGACTTAGAGTCTTATGATACATGCGAGCCATGTTTGCATGGAAAAATGACAAAGAGTCCTTTTAACAAGAAAGGTGAAAGAACTAATGGCTTATTGGAACTAATACATACCGATGTATGTGGACCTTTAAGTACACAAGCTAGAGGTGTTTTAGCTACTTCGTGACATTCACATATGACTTCAGTAGATATGGCTATATCTATCTAATGAAGTACAAGTCTGAAACTTTTGAGAAATTCAAAGATCTTAAGAATGAATTAGAAAACCAACTTGGCAAAAGGATAAAAGCCATTCGATCAGATCGAGGTGGCGAATACTTAAGCCAAGAGTTTGACAATCATCTAAAAGAGTGTGGTATTATTTCACAGCTCACTCCTTCTAGAACACCGTAATGGAATGGTTTATTCAAAAGGAGAAATCGAACTCTGTTGGACATGGTTCGATCTATGATGAGTCAAGCTAATCTTTTTATCTCTTTTTGGGGTTATGCATTAGAAACTGCTGCGTTTCTATTAAACCGTACTCTAACTAAAGCAGTTGAGAAGACACCATATAAGGTATGGACTGGGAAAGAACCCAATATGTCATTTCTCAGGATTTGGAGCTGTGAAGCACATGTTAAGAAATTAACATCTGACAAACTAATGTCCAAATCCACTGTCTGTTTGTTTGTGGGTTATCCCAAAGAAACAAAGGGATACTACTTTTACTCACAAGCCGAGAACAAAGTATTTGTTCCTCGCAAGGCTATTTTCTTGGAAAAGGAGTTCCTTCTCAAGAAAGACAGTGGGAGTAAAGTAGAACTTAGAGAAATTCAAGTGCCACAGGCTCCTATAGAGGATGAGTTGGAAGTGGGATCAAGTTCACAACTAGTTGTGGAACAAGAACCCATTACACAAGTACCTAGAAGGTCTGGTAGGGTACGTCAGGTGATTGAGAGATATGGATTTCTAATCACTGACAGTGACACCATTGAGTTAATAGATCGTGAGGATCCTACTACCTATCGAGAAGCTATTGAAAGCCCAAACTCAAAAAATTGGCTTGAAGCCATGAAATCCGAGATGCAATCAATGTACGATAACCAGGTTTGGACCTTGGTTAATCCACCGAAAGGTGCTAAGGTAATTGAATGAAAATGGCTATTCAAAATTAAAGCTGATAAGACCTACAAAGGTAAACTAGTAGCAAAAAGTTTTCGACAAATTCATGGTATAGACTATGATGAGACCTTTTCGCTAGTAGTCATGCTCAAGTCCATTAGGATCTTGCTTGCTATAGCTGCATATCAAGATTATGAGATATGGCAAATGTATGTCAAAACCGCTTTCCTCAATGGAAATTTACTTGAGGATGTGTATATGACACAACCTGAGGGTTTTGTCAATCCCAAGCATCCTAAGAAGGTTGGCAAGCTTCAAAAATCCATTTATGGATTAAAGCAAGCATCCCGAAGTTGGATTCTTCATTTTGATGAGGCAGTCAAAGAATTTGACTTCATCAAGAACGAAGATGAGCCTTGTGTGTACAAGAAGGTTAGTGGGAGCATAGTAGTATTTCTGGTCCTATATGTGGACGACATCCTTCTCATTGGGAATGACATTCCAACATTGCAAAAGGTTAAGTAATGGTTGGGAAAATGTTTCTCAATGAAAGACTTAGGTGAAGTCGAGACAATACTTGGTATTCGAATATATAGAGATAGATCGAATGGGCTCTTGGGACTAATCAAGAAAAGTACATAGACAAAGTACTAAAGCATTTTAGTGTGGGAGACTCAAAGAAAGGGTACATACCTTTGGCTTTAGAAGTTCCTTTGACTAAAGAACAGTACCCTAAAATCAAAGAGGAAAGGGACGACATGAGTAGAATTCCATATGCATCTGCTATTGGATCTATCATGTACGCTATGTTATGTACTAGTTTGGATGTTGCTCATGCACTAAGTATAACCAGTAGGTTTCAGCAACACCCTGGTGAGAAGCACTGGTCTGCTGTAAAAGGGATTCTGAAGTACCTGCGAAGGACTAAGAATCACTTTTTGGTGTATGGTGGTCAAGAAGAGCTCGTCATACAAGGTTATGTCGATGCTGCTTTTTAGACCAGTATTCAGGATTCTAGATTGCAATCTGGATTTGTTTTTATGTTGAATGGTGGTGCTGTCAGCTGGAGAAGCTTGAAGCAAGAGACTGTTGCCGATTCAACTACAAAATCTGAGTATATTGCAGTAAGTGAGCCGTAAAAGAGGCTATTTGGATTAAAAATTTCATTTCTAGATTAGGAGTGGTCCCAAGCATCCTAGATCCATTAGAAGTTTTCTGTGACAATAACGGGGCCATAACACAGGCTAAGGAGCCTCGGTCACACCAGAAATCCAAACACATACTCAGGAGGTACCACCTGATCAGAGAAATCATTGATCGTAGGGACGTCAAGGTTAGTAAGATAGCAAGTGAAGACAATGTAGCAGATCCTTTGACGAAACAGTTGCGTTCAAATCTGTACGAAGCTTATTTGAGAGTGTTCGGTCTTAGGGCTATGCCCAATCGGGACTAGTGCTAGTAGGAGATTGTTAGTGTAAGCCCTAGCCCCAATGCATTGTAATAAAATACTTTGAATTAATAAAATGAGGCATTTGTTTCATCCACTGTATTCCTATGCATATCAATTGATAGAACTATCCAAGAATGTTGTTTCGGTTTAAGTTATCATGTGTGAGGCACATGGTTGTAAGACCTTGAAACAAAGGAGACTTCATTCTAAATATCCCTAGCCAGTCATTGTTATGGGAATAACAATGAATTAAGACTAGTATACTCTCTCTGATATTATGAGTTCTATTTTACGGATCATTAGGACAAGAGTGTCAATTAGGGATCATAGATACATGTTAAAGAACATGGTATCGGGATACGATCCGCTCATGAGAACACTACATGGTACAAGTTATAAGTGTTTCTCATATACAAGTTTTGTATCAGAGTTCTTAGACCTAAAATCTCTATGAAACTCTTTATGAATTACTGTGTGCTTTGACATACACCTAACGTGCTCGTAACAGAGTGACAAGTACGGGTATGCTTGGGTATACATTGATTCATGTTAGAGAGCATGAGAGAACTGAAGGGAGTACCCTTCTCAATAAGAGAGAAAATATCATCGACCACTTGATAGTGAACTAAGAAGTGTATGGCCATACCGAGATGAAATAATGAGTAATCATTATTTATCTGAGAGTTTAGTGTCACTGTAATATCAAGAAAGGAATTAATATATATAAGGATGACTAGTTCCATGCCTTATATTAATTATGATATTTTTGGGTAAGGGATTATGCAAAATTGCATTAGGTCACAAAATGCAATATGCATTTTCATTTAATTTGGAATGCTATAATATCTTGCTAGAGAATATTTATAGCCTTTGAATTGATTTATTAATTCATTGCCAACATTAAATGGACCTATAGGATCGCACATAAAGCATTGTGCTTAAAATATTTAAATTAAGTATTGGACATTAATTTGGGCTTTTAATTAAAGTCAAATTAATGTGTGTAATGGATTATTAGATTGCTATTGGACCTTGGCCCATGAGAGAGAGAAATTCAGCCCACAAGGTTTAATTTCAATTAATTAAATGTCTTGTATTAATTTAATTAATTGAGTTTTAAAGCCTAAAAGAATTATGATCAAATAAATCACTTAAATAGGAATACTATTGGCCAAAATTCCTAGAGAGAAATCAAGGAATTTCGGCATATCCTTTATATTAATTAAGTGGTTTATTTGATTAATATGTCTTGTATATTCCTATTTAATTAAGTGGTTAATTTGATTATATTGTCTTTTATTTTTATCTTGGATAAATTAAAAGAGTTTTAAATATTACTTATTTTAATTAAGTGATAAAGGCAAATATTAATTATCTTTAGCTAATATTAATTATCCTAAGGTAGTATATTTGAGATTTATCACTTAATAAATAAGATAATATAGATATTGGATGAGAGAAAATAAGAAAACCTAATTTTGTGTGGCATGAATAGTAACTCATGAATAGTAACTCTCTCTCACAATTTTCTTTTGGCCAATTTTTCACAAGGAGAAAGGATTGTTCCTCATTCTCTTGTGATCTTGGGTAGTAATAGCAACCTTAGAGAAGTGCAAAATCAAATTTTGTAGCTTCAATCAATTGCCATTACACGATACTTAAATAGAGAGCTAGCAATATAGCACCCCCTATGCAAATACCCCATTATACATGTATCATGAATACTGTTAATCATGCTTATGCTACATATTCATTTAATCATCATTTAGCCATTAAACAAGCCACATGGTTTCGTATACCTACATGAGTGCTATAAGTCTATTCCTGTTTTCCATTTCATACCTATTAACATGCATACTAGACTATATGAATATTACTTTATGTAAATCACATGCACACATATTCTGTCTTATCTTTACTATTAGTGAGTTACAATATTCCGCATAGGTTTTAAACATAACATAAAATGCTAGCCTTAATACAAAACATATGATAATTGTGTTACAAAATATCCTACATCAAAGTTATAAGTCGATGGTTGGCCCTTCCTGATGCAGAGAACGTCCCTCAACAAAAGTCTTGCTATTTGAACCTACACGGATAAAATAACCCGTGCTAAGCTATAAAGCTTAGTGGGGAATATCTACAGATGGATGACCACGCACACAGGTCATCAAACATACATATACAATTAATAACATATGCAACATATCATGTCTTTAATACCAAATACTTTAAAGCATAACATATTCTTCCATGTTCCTAATCATTGTACCCAGAAGAGTAACAATTATGCTCATATTCATAATTCTTATAGACAGCAATTTCCCATGTAAACATATTCAAATAAAACATAATTCCTGTGATAAAACAACATTATGATCCACAATATCAATCTTTAGTCAAATCACTTTAACTGTTTAATTTCTTTATCATTACTATGAATAATGTTTAGCCTGCCTTAGCTTATCGGTGGATAACGGGAACTATGGATACACATCGGTATCAAAGAAGGATATCCGAAGATATCAAATCTATAGACCCAAACGGGGCCAAACTATACTATGGACCGGTCAAGCATACCCAAACGGGGTAGCCTTTCAACCCAAACGGGGCTGATTATGATCCAAACGGGATCATCTATACTATGGACCCAATCGGGCCAACTATGGCAGCTGCAATTTCCCTATAGGTGCCTATCTATCCACATCCAAAACTCTATCGCAGGCAGAACTATATTCATGTTCAATTCACATATTAATACTGTATTCATAGTATAATGTTGTGCACATATACATAGTCTTATATAACTATGAATTCTCTGGTGCATAATCAGATATATGCACATTTCACATATTAATACTGTATTCATAGTATACTGTTGCACATATATAGAGTCTTGTAATACTATGAGTTCTCTGGTGCATAATCAAACATATGCACATTTCATATGCCAAGTTATACAACTGTCTATTCAAATCTGTATGACTTTACAAATTGCATCATGACATATAAGCATGACATATAATCATCATATCATATCTATTTTATCATTTTTTTCGTTAAGCATTTCACATGTTCTTAGTCATGCTAATTCATCTTTTATCTCATAGGGCAATTACATGCTTATATACTCATATACATAATCATAAATGTACATACCTATGGGTACATTCGCGTATAGTTGGTTTATTCTTGTGAGCATGTTTCCAACACATATATAAACCTTTATCATCATTCAAGTCATGTGCTATACAGTATATCCACATGTTTCCATATGGGCATATACACATGCCAAAGTCATACTATTATAGTTCCTATTTTATAGCATAGGTACATGTCAATATGTGCACTTTCATGTCATAGGATTTACATGTGTATATATATATCAATTTGGCATATGACCATCATGCACAAGACTAATCACATGTATAGGTTAGATATTTCATCACTAGTCTTTATTCATATACACAATTGAATGCATCTGTATTCATATAAATCCTTCATTGATAGTCATATTACATGCCTTATTCGATTAACTTTACTATCACATAAGCAACTATCTGTCTCAATCAATTCAACATCATATTATCAAGTGTAGCAACATTCTGCACATGATTGTAATTTCTGTTACCTTGAACAGTCTAGAAAACAAGTCTGGATTCAACCCTAGATTACATGTTCTTAGAGATAGATTTAAGCTTAGGTTTCTTCATATGAAATATAGGTATGGAAGTCTATTTTTCAATGCAAAAAGAATCATTCAATTTTCTATTCTATAGCTCAACTTATGAGCAAAACATTCTAGACAGGTCATTCAGTCGTGAAGGGGAGTTCGACTCATGAAGAGCTTCACGAGTGAAGCAAATAGGGCAAATCTCACGACTCGTGAAGGAGTTCATGAGTGGAGAAGGAAAAGCTATACTTCACGACTCGTGAAGAGTTTCACGTGTGGAGAAGAAAAGCTGCACTTCACGACTCGTGAAGAGCTTCACGAGTTGGACAAAGGTTCACAACTCGTGAAGACATTCACGACTCGGCAAGGCAGTCTTCTTCAACCTCACATCGATAAAATCCAGAAAAAAAAACGTGACTTTGAATTCTATAAATCATACCCAGTTCCAGCAATCAATTTCACATGCATTATGAACAACCTAAATTCCCATACCTTAACTGATAAACCCAAAGTCTTCAACCTCTATCAATTCCTTTTCCTTAGTTTCTTCTTCCTTCCTCCTCTCCTTCACAAATACCATCACCATCATCATTTAAATTTCCAGCAATTACATTGTTCTAAGTTAACTTGAAAAGAAGAAGAAGATGAAGATGATGGAGGGTTAAATTAAGAGTTTAATTACCTTTAATTTACTGCATTTTACTCTTGCTTAAACAACAAACATCATCCTCAATGCATTTGAAATAAATCAATGGAAATCAAAAGGAAGAAGAAGATAATTTTCTGGTTTTCTCTCTTCAATTTGCCGACTCCTTCACACACACACAGCCACCTCTACATTCCACTAATTCCTTCTATTTATATGAGTAGTAAAATTTCCCTTTACTCCCTCAACAATCTTGCATGTCACATAATTACCTTGCAAATCTTTGCATGAATGACTTTAACCCCTCCACTAACTCTTTTTCAAACATTAACCTATCAAATTAATCATTCTTTCAAATTAACCTATAATTAAATTCTTTTATTCACAATTGGCCATTAATACGCCACAATTACAAATTAACCCCAACTTAATATCTATTTACTTCAATTACATCCTCAATTACTATTAAACCATATTCTTATATTTTATTTTCATGCAATTAACATAATAGTATGCTAATTTATCCCCAAACTTAAATTAGGGTCATGTTAGGGGCCTTACAAGCAATCTCGATTTTAAGCCGTCTTTGCAATTGTGTGTGTGAACATAGAGAAGAGTGGCATAAAGGTTGTTCTTTTGGCATTAGCAAAGAAGATCAAAGGTTGATAAATCACTCTTGATTGCTGGTCATCACCAAAACCAAATATTAAAGTGCATCTAATGTTGTAAGTTTTACAACCCTAAAATTGCATGTTTCGTTTCTTGCTTTGGAATTGTATGGTATGTATGATAAATTTTTTGTTTTTCCACTGTGTTATCATCACCATCATACCATGTCATATTCCATTAATTATAATGTAAATTTCATATGTTAACGTAGGTTTATGATGAGCACTTGAACAAGTATGGTACATTATGTGATATTTGATGATAGCATGATTATAAAGTATGTGAAGCATTATATGAATTTGTGTATATAATTACGCCATGGAAATAATATAGCTATCCTATTAATGTACATGTGCAATTTGATTAGTTAAATGTAAGCATGATATATAAAAAGAAAATTAAATAGAGTATTGCCTGCACTTAGAGTTCAATCGTGGATAGATAGGCACCTATAGGGATATTGCAGCTCCCACAGTCAACCTGTTTAGGTCTAAAGTATAGTTGATCTCATTGGATCACGAACAACCATTTGGGTTGTTAATTGACCTGTTTGGGTCCATTTGACCAATCCACCATACAGTCAATCCTATTTGGGGTTTATAATTTTGATATCCTCGAATATCCACCATTTTGACACCCTCAGGTATCCACCGTTCCCGTTATCCACCTTTAGACCTTAAGCAGGCTAAGTTATAGTATAAATACATCATAGTTAGTTAAAATATAACAAGGCATATCATTTATGGAATATCATGATTAATTGAGTTTCTTATGCATGTATTATATTCTTTTGCTTATTTATATATGTACAGATCATCTTATGAAGTGTTGGAATTTATGGAGACTAATTTGAATGTAGGAATACATTGTTGACTAAATC
This sequence comes from Excoecaria agallocha, assembly GCA_037975025.1. Taxonomy (NCBI): domain Eukaryota; kingdom Viridiplantae; phylum Streptophyta; class Magnoliopsida; order Malpighiales; family Euphorbiaceae; genus Excoecaria; species Excoecaria agallocha. Next base: position 13,973,244 of record CM075821.1, on the reverse strand, counting down.
ATTATATTTTTATCATATTCATATAGTTTATATATTACTTTAAATGTTTTGAAATTATGTATGATTAAATGAATCTGACAATCATTGTGAATGGTTATCTTTCATATTTATTATCCCCACTAAGTTGTATAGCTTAGCACGGGTTATTTAATCCGTGTAGGTTCTGTAGTCAAGGCTTTTGTACAGGAACGTTCTCTACATCAAGACAAGCCAACACCAATCTATAGAAGCTGATGTAGGGATTTTGATAAATTTTGTACAAGTTTCTTAACATATTTAATATGTATAAAAGGTTATATAATATATGTGTGTCATATGGAAGATAATGTTGTAATAAGCTCATAGTGAGAATGCTAGTATTAAGTACATAGTGAGAATGCTAGTATATGTATGCATCTAGGAGCTAGAATGCTTTTATTCATATATGCTAGAATGTTGAATGCTATGTATGAAATAAATAGACTAAGTTGAATCTAGTATGATTATGATAATGGGTTAACAAGTCATTATGCATATGAAATCAAAGTACTCAAAAGATGTAAGAAGCACCTTATATATATATATATATATATATATATATATATATATATATATAGGTTGATTGATTAGATGGATAAGTTGATATAAATGTATGTAGATTTTAATTGGGTTAATAATCTAAAATTGTAACAACTTAATCCCTTAACCATGGATAATCATCAATCATCATCATCATCATCATCACAAACATAGTAAAGCTCAAGCATAAATAATAATAGCAATTATAAGAAAGGACATAATTACATGCCACAATAAATTAAATCAAACTTATAAATAAGAAGGCCTAACATAATTGACCAACAGCACATAATGAAATTCCCAAAGGCAACTTTCATCCGCCCGATCTTCTCTTCACAGGTTGTTTAGGCACTAGCTACTGATCCACTGGAGCTTACCCTCAAACCTACACGGATAAACAAACCCGTACTAAGCTATAAAGCTTAGTGGGGAACCGAAAACTATGGACAAGCTCATATAATTTCTTCATCAAACCAAACTCAGCTATCATAATAACATAAGATAACATATGAGAATTACATTATTTATCCTGCCACATTGGACATTCCGGGGAGTTTTCAACCTTAACCATTGATGCCATCATTACCAAATCTGAAAGCATTGTATAAACTTATCTTATCCCTGAAACTTGTTAGTTAACGATCATCTTAAACCTTCTCTTATTACCTAGAAGATTCATTCATCTTATAATTCTTTTATTCAAGAATACTGATATCATCGTTATATTCGTACAACCATCAACTTAATACCATTAACCAATTTGGTTACCTAACATATGCATTTAACATTTATTCATAGCCAAAAGGAAGTGCTCATGTTATATAACATTTGCAAGATATATTGCTAGGCATGATTTCATTACATGTATACAAACTTATCATTTTCATTCGGGATTCTACACATGTCTTCCTTAATGCTATATTATTATGGCACTTTAAACATCATACAGATTAATATCATATCATGCTTTGCACTTTGATTTATATTAGAATTATACATATACACATACATATATATAAATGTTTATATACACACAAACTTGCATGCCATTCCAATGAATGGTTATTACACCTCATGATTAACTAACATGGTCTCCATACCACATGCAAAAATTTTCTAATTTTCCCATACATGAATGTTATTATGCATGCATAGTTCATATAAGTTCTAATTCAATCTTGAAAGCTTGTGGCCCATGCAGCCTAACTATTCACCGTGAAACCAACTTACATTAGTAGTCACACGATGACCTTTCTCATGGTTGATGTAAGACAACACAATCAAGTAATACATAACATGGCATTTCATTTCATAGCAATAGTTTATAGCTAACTAAAATTTGGAGTAAAGCAATAGAATAGATCATTATCATGATTCCAGTATATATAAGTGATGCGATCGATACATACGTTACTTTGTTTCTTAAACCATTTACATCTTAAATAGCCTGCCTAAGTACTAGTTCAAAGGTGGATAACGGGAGCAATGGATACCCGAAGGTATCAAACTATGGATATCCAAAGATATCAATCAATGGACCCAAATGGGGTTAAGCAATGGTTCCAGCAAGGAAAAAAATATAGACCCAAACATGGTCAAATGATGGTTCAATTAAGGAGCAAGACCCAAATGGGGTCAACATATAGCAGTTGTGACCGTATCCCTCTAGGCATGCCTATCTAATCCACAACTGAACTAAGACTCGTAGGCTTAACTTTTTAAGACATCTCTTAATTTAACATATTCTTCTTTACTTAGCACATCATTTGGCTTAAAGCCACTTTTCATAAAAGAATGCATATCATTCTTTTCATACATCAATGTCAAGCTTTAGGCTCTATTACATATGGATGTTGTCATATGATTGTATGCTTGCATCAATTTTCTTTCATTCATATCATAATAGTTACATGTTTATGCAAAAATAACAAAACATCATCTTTCATGGTTAGCATTACGTGTACCCATATGCACTCGTACATATATGTGCAGTTTAAACATGACAATACATGATTTCATTACTCATACTTGTTTGCATATGAAATCAAGCTACTCTTCATAGCATGCTCGAATCAATTCTACCACATATACTTACATAACTCAAGAATAGTTCTCAAGGACGTACCTTGTTATTGCTTGCCATGAGTAGTTTCCCTATTCTCATAATTAATCACATCGCAACATAATCGTATATAGCAACACTCAAGCATTCATGATTCATATGATAGAATAACTATGTTCTCATATGGCTTAAGGTCAATACTTCTTCATCTATAGCCTCTTTAGCTCACTTTTATAGTCTATTATATCATAGGCAATAGATTATCTGCCTTAACATTGTCACATATATCATGATCATCTTATTTGTACCTTCTATTTGATAACAATATTTTCTTAGAGGAGTTATATAAGATTATATCATCTTAATCGTTAGAACATTACTTGCAGACTTGTAACTTTCATTTTACATCATAGGGTATGAATAACAAATAAGTATGATCCTTTACATCAAGGTTCAACAAAGTAGAAACAACAAGTTATACACTTTAACATAGTCGTATATACTTCAATCATCTTACTTGTATTTTTCATCTTATAACATTTTACGCTTAGGTAAGTTGTGTGAGGTCATTTCATCTTAGTCATTAACACACTACGGATGCTCTTTTTCTAATCATATTGGATTATAGGCATGAATAAACAATGAACAGATTATTACACATTATTGCTGATCATTAATTCGTCTTGTGACTCTGAGTGTAATCAAGCTTCTATGGTTTCATAATTTAACATAAGTTGTGATGTCCCACTCCTTTTAACTTGGACAAGCAACCTTGCAACTATCATCTTATTGTCATTAGGTTATGTCCTAATATTCTCATGTCATTATAGAGGAATATCGATGTGCAATATTTTTTTGGGCAATGCCAAAACCACATGCGTATACTCATTATAATACAATTGCATACAATTGAACATTTTCATGTAGTCTAATGTTAGTTTTCATTTACTAACTTTATTCTCATATATCATTTCATTTAATCATTTTTAGTGTCACATCTTATCCTTATTTTATGCTTAAAATGTTTTAAAGTTACTTAAAAGGGTTTTAGACCAACTTTCGTGACACAAAAGGGCTTAAAAATCATATTTGGGTGAAATAGGGAAGTATCACGAGTCATGAAAAGTGTCACTACTCATGAAAGGGAGCAAACTTCATGACTCGTGCACTTGTTCACGAGTCACACATGTCACGAGTCGTGACAGGAGTCACGAGTCGTGAACAGTTATAGACAGTTTTCTGAGTTTGACTTGTAAGCGGTTTTTCACATACTAAAAGGCATTTTTAGCAAAAATGATCTTGTAAAAACTTGTTTAGTTATGTTTCTAGTTTCTAAAACATCAAAAATCATCTTGATATCATTTCTATATTTTCATATATTTACAAAACACTGAGATCTGCTCCTAGTGACTAGGCAGCAAACTATTCCAAGATTCAAGCTGAAATATAGCCTAGCTAGAAATAGATTTAGGAATTGGTTTCTTCCTATGAAATATAGGTATAGAAGTCTATTTTCAAACGCAAAAAGAATCATTCAATTTAAAGTTCTCTAGCTTAACATATAAGCAAAATAGTCCACATAGGTCTGAAGAGACATTTGACTCATGAAGGGGTTTCACGAGTGAAGTAAAGGAATGAGGTTCATGACTCATGAAGAGGTTCACGAGTTAAGAAAAATGGCTAACTTTCATGACTCATGAAGGGCTCATGAGTGAAGAAGAAGGGGTATATTTCACGACTCAGTAAGGGATTCACGAGTCGGACAAAAATTCATGACTCGTGAAGGTATTCACGAGTGAGAAGCCAACATTCACAAGTTACCCAAGGGCAAATAGTTCACGACTCGTGAAGGCATTCATGATTTGGACAAAAATTCATGACTCGTGAAGGTATTCATGAGTCAACAGGTAACGAAAGCCAGAATCACGAGTCGTGAGGAAAATAAGGCAAAGTTCACGACTCGTGAAGGTGTTCATGACTTGGCATCTTAAGGCAAATAATCTTCCCTTTTTATCCCAATTTACGTATTTAGAAAACCTAAACTTAATTCCTTTAATTTCATTTATAGGCAACACTTATCAATAACACACCTATTCATAAAATCATCATAATAGTCCCATACCTCATTGAAGCTTCAACTCTTTCTTTGATCCTCTTGATCCATCTCTTTTGCTCATAATTATTCCTTCTCCTTCACTTGATTTATCTACTTCTCTCTCTTCTCCTTACACATGGTGATAACAATAAGATCTTGTAATCCCTCATCAAACATCACAAATTAAAAGAAAAGAAGAAGAAATCTTTAAGGGAAACATTACCTATGATGTTAGCTCACAAACCCTAGCTCCTTTTCTCCAAACATTGACCATAAAGAGAGAGAGAGAGAGAGAGAGAGAGAGAGAGAGATCCCTTAAAATGCCCATCTCCATCTCTCCCAAAACCCCTAATTTATAGTGGGATAAATATCTCACCAAAGAAATTCCCACTATACCCTTATACATAAATAAACCCCCCATTATTTCAATTTCTTCCAAATGGATTATCATATTCATAGAATCAGTACACTTGGCTTGATTTGTAGTCAGCGTTTAATTGGTGCTGTTAATGCTACTCTAGTACTAGGAATCATTGTTTCCTTCATGGCTCTTGTGGTAACTTTCTACTTGATGAACTTGCATAAAGGCATAATTACAACCTCATTTCTATTTTCATGCAATTTTTTATTGTATATCTGATGCTAGTTTTGATGTTGGGTCACATCCTTCTTCTATTAAGCATCTCCAACACTATTAAATCCCAATCAATCCTGAAGACTCTACCTAGCTTTGATGGAGATCTCCCTTTCAATCTTGAAACTAGGTACGTATATATGTAGCCAATTTTTAATATTATAATCAAATGATTGGGTTTAATTTATTATTTATTATTTTTTTCTTAATATTTATCAGGATTAAAGCGAGATATTATGGTGAAAGATTGGCAAATTAATTGTCAAGTATGATGCTTGGATTCAATCTTATCAGCAGTTGCTTCCTCACTGGCAATCTCTCACTCTCTCTCGTCAGGTACCAACACAGCTTCTTTACATTTTTCTTTCAACCACAAATTGGGGTTTTTTTGTTTTACTGGCTTATGTATTTATTTTTATCTTCTTTTCTAAATTCTTGATAAAATCAATCCCAGCTGAGGCTAGAAATATGTTTTGTTATGTTTTTTTTCTTAAGTTGCTAGAGATAAGCTTGGCATAGATGAATTTTAATGTATGTCTATATTCCTCGCGTTGCCCGGATGACTAGGAATTATTTTTGAGCTTATCTTGTAAAAGGAAAAATTAATTTGAAACTAGTTATTGTCAATAGATGGCACACCTATGTCCAATTTTTATCATCTGAGTCGGTGTGATTCTTGGGTTTTTTAAAAGTAATTAAGTTTTATGACTGAACTTTTTCTTAAATATCGATTTCTTTGCCAGTCAACAATACCAATCTTAACATCTAGAGTCTATCAATTTGATGCTGTAAGATTGGATATTGAAATGTCAGCAATGTTAAAGAACAATTTGTCAGGGTCTTCTCTCTAATGAAGGTATTTCTTGGGGCATTACACTTCCTAATTTTTATTTTTGAAGTATTCTGTGTTTTGTATAGATAAGCCCACTTCAGGAAATGCTCTGATGAATCTAAGATATAGGGACGAATATGCAGTGGAAATAAGAGAAAAAGGTATGCATGTCTGCACTTTTCCTTCTAATGCTGCTACCTTTTTTAACGAGCTCCAGTTTCTTGTTGTGATTGACATTTTGAACCCAAATAGCTATTAATTTTAATCAAGCATAAATTGTAAGGACCCAAAATAGGTCCTTGTAGAATTCAAGAGCAATTACATGTTATTAAAATCTAATTGAGTATTATTGGATGAATTATTAAGAGTTAAGATATTAATTGGGGCAAAAATGTTATTAAGTTAACATTAATTATGTGATAAATGTGTGAATTATATGGTATGAACTTTATAAGGGCATAATTAAATTATTATTTTTGGTATAATAATATTCAAGGGTGTAATTGAAGTATAAAGTATTAGTTTAGGGGTCATTTGTAAATTCGGCATCTTAAAGGTCAAATGTGAATAAAATAATGATTTGAGAGGTTGATTTAAGAGAAGTATAAAATATATGGGTCAATGTTAAGTATGTAAGAAGATGAGAGGCATTGGTGTAACATGCAAAAAGGTGAGAGGTTATAATGAGACATGCCAAAAGTGGAAGGATCAAAAAGGAAATTTTACATTGCTATTATAAATAGTGAATTACATAAGTTAGAGATAGAAGAGAGAGGAGAAAGGGATGACATTTCTTGAGGGATTTACAGAATTTCCTTTCTTCTTAATCTTTCATTCTTTGATAAATCTCTTTAAGAAATCCTTGAAGAAATTCTTGCATGTGGATTTTTGAAGAACAAGTTAGTGTATGTCTTTAAGGTAATTAACTAAATTTGATAAATTCTTCTTCTTCTTGTTTTGGTTGATAGTAGATTGATTTAAATGCTGGAAGTTTGTGTTAATGGATGAAGTTGTTGTGAAAGGAAAAGAAGGAGAAAGTTAGGATCATTAAGAAGAAGAAGAAGATTACAAGAGTAGAAGAGAAGATTTGAGTTGCATGATCAGGTTTGGGAACTTATTCTTCATTAATTTATGTGGATATAAATGTTTATGCTTGGATTACTTAATTTAATGGTAATTTATTAGTTTGTATAGGGTTAATGAGAGATTAAATAGGAAAAAAATCATGGTTTTCAATGTTGAGGAAAAATTAGGTGTGGTTTTTTGTGAACCAGGCTGCTTGTTTTGACCATATCTGGAGTTGTAGCCTCGGATTGAGGTGATTCAAAATTTTGGGTAAACGAGATTAAATTATCTACAATTCATTAGGAGGAGTCATGGCTTGATTCTGTTGTTAAGGAACTCATAAAATTCGTACAAGTGAACTATTTGAGTGTACAGGCAGTTTTAAACAGTTACCAATGTTTTAACGGTAACTCTTTGTATTTAAGTCATAATTGAGTGAAGTTTGATTCTATGTAAACTTGATAGAATGATAAACAATTTTGTAGAAGGAACCTGGAGCTAAATATGCATATAACGCATCTAAATATTTACATGAACATTTAAGAGAGTTGTTGATTTCAGTTCAAGAACATATTATAGTAATTTGGGCATAAGTCATGGTAGAGAAGTCAAAATTATATGATATAAAATTTTGGATAAACTAGACACATAGGAGCAAAATTATTGTGAAGGAATGTATATCTGATTCTACACTCATTTTATTCTACGAATTTTCAAATTAAAATTTAAATATCTGTATTTGGGTTAGTTTGAGCTAATAGGAGTATTTTGCTTATAACTTGAGTTTTAGAACTTAAAAATATGGTAATTCTAATTTGAATTGAATGCAAACTTCCATATCTACATTTTATATGCAGAAAACAAATTCTAAATCTGTCTCTAAATATGTCTAAATATAGTTTAAAATGAGATGATTTTTCAAAATATCTTAAGTTATAGATATGCTAATGAGATGATTTTTCAAAATATATTAAGTTATAGATATGCTAATGAGATGATTTTTAATGTTTTAAAAACTAGAAATATAGAGGAATAAGTTTATATAATATCATTTCTTCTAAAATTGTCGTTTACTACTTCTAATTTAGTGTGCAAACTAGTCACTAGAATCTATTCATGGAATTTTGAAATGCCATCTCATATAATTAATTGGAAGAGTACTTAAATAACTTTGATAAATTGTTTAAGAACTCAATTACCATGTTGTCTAAAAAGGCATCTAATTAGATATATTTATGATTCTAATAGGCTTTAAAAGAGAAACTAAAGATATGTAGACTAATTTAACATTGAATAATTGGTTTACAATATATTACAAGTATATAAAGAAATGTAAATACTTTAATGTAAAAATAATTATGAATTTAAAGGAACTTGTAGATATATATATTTACTACATGTACAATCATAATGAATATTACTTTTTGGAAATAGTATAGTTATGATTGTATGCTTATACTCGTATGTTATTGTGAGATAACATAAAGTTATAGTGTTATGTGCTTACATGTATTTGCATATTCACGTGTGTATTTAAGATTGTATATCTATATATCTATATATGTATGTATATATACATGTATCTATATGTGTGTATAGAAATGAACAAAATATGTACACATAAGGATTAAGTGATAACCTTGGGAAAAAGGTATGTGTATAATTGAATTATCATTATTGAATATAATAATTTGATCATATATGTTTAACACACCAATTTAAGCTTGATAAATGATGACGTGTTGTAAATATAAGATGTATAATATTGTTATACAATGGATGATACATATATTTTTATGAAATAATAATAATGTATACACATGTTTCCATATAATTAAACTTGTGAAAATATCACATGAAAAGGGTTAGTAAAGCATGTATGCATGCATATGATTATCATAATACATATGTGAAATGGTTACATGATTTATAGGGATTACAAGTACAAAATAATAATACTTAATTGTGCCCAAGATAACATGTTTATAGAAAATTTATATGTGTAGATATCTATGACACCATGCTTATATATATATACATGAATATATGTGTATGAACATGAATATGTATATGATGAGAGAAGAGCAAAGTACAGAATAGCAATACCTAATAGTGCATATGATCACATGTTTACAGAAAGTTACACATGAGCATGTATATGATTACCTTGTACATAGTTATATAAGAGTATACATGTGTATACATATTTATATGATTGATAGAGTAAAGATAAAGTAAAGAGATTATGTTGCCTGCATTAAGTATAAGATGTGGATAGATAGGCATGTCTATAAGGATACCTTGCAGCTATTTCTAAACAGTTTTGACCTGTTTAGGTCCACTTGAAATTAAAAGTTAGAGTGACCCTATTTGGGTTTAAAGTTAGAGTTGATTTAAACAACTCCATTTGGGTTGTAGTTGACCCCGCTTGGGTCCGCTTGACCAATCGATGTTATTTAATTGACCCCATTTGAGTACATGTTATTTGATTGATATCGTTTGGGTCCATGTTATTTGATTGACCCCGTTTAGGTTCACCGATTAATCATACAGTTTTATTCCTAAAAGGGATCAACGTTTTATGCCTTCGGATATCTTATTTTTACCTTCGGGTGCCACCATTAAAATTAACAGTTTTGTACCTTCGGGTGTTATCTTATAACCCATTATCCACCTTTTTAGAACTTAAGCAGGCTAAATTAAAGTATAAATGCTTTACAGTCAATTTCAATGTAATGGTTAATCGTACTATATGGAATAGTAAAATGAACTATGATTTTGTGTATAGATTATGCGTATAAATTATAAAAGCATTTTAGGCAATATTGATAGTAAGTATGCTAAATTAAATGTTAGGGTATTTCGTTATTGCTAATATCCAAATTACATGCTAGTTGGTTATATAATGAAATTGTATTATATTAAGGCTTGAATTAAATTGATGGTATATATATGTATGTCCTTTCTGATCATAAGCCTTTTTCTATATATATGCCAATGCATGATATATGAAAGAACTTTTATTAGGTTAAAGAGTATTATAATATCTAATGGATGCAACAATTTTATAATTCCTAAGCATATTTCATATTAAAGATTATAAGAGTTAGATAGTAACAACCATTATTTTTGAAATATTTTTCTTATGATTATATTTAGGTGTTCACATGGTTTGTATGTATACATTTAATGAATGTGTGTTTGTTATTTGCGGTGCAATGTATACAAATCTAAGACTCATAATCTTGGTATATAAGAATAGGCTGGCATTGATGTATAATTTTTATGCTTAATTGATAGGCTTGTTTTTGTAACTTATGTAATATAAAGTAAGCTTGTAGTAATATAAAGATCTCATGGTATTTGGAAGTGTGGATTTGCTATTTAATTCTAATGTGTATATATCAAAGACATGCTAAATAGATGAAAAGATAATAGATAATTATGCTTTTATGGTTTAGTATCAATTCAGAAACTAGTTATATGATAATTAGTTGAATTTAAAGCCATAGAACATTAGAGCTTACATGGTTATATATGTTGATTAAAGCATCAATGTTATTTTTATCGTTGAACTTTATGATTTCTGTAATATGATTTAACTGCTGCATTTTTGTTCATTTCTTGAAACAAAGCTTTGTTATGATTGAGACATGATATGAGCATTATTGACGATCACTATGAGTTGTCATTTATCATGATTTTAGTTCGTCACTAAGCTTTATAGCTTAGCACGGGTATTTCATCCGTGTAGGTTGCAAGGATAGGACTTTCTCGCAGGACTGATAACTGCAGCAGGTTGGCCAACACAAGTCTTTAAAAATTATAAAGTATATAGTCTTCTTTTTGGTTCTTTTTTTTGTATTTCGAGGGTTTTATGTTGTGTTGGAAATCTGGTAAAAGTACAATTGTTTTATAAGATGTTAATCAGTTGTTATATTTTGTAAAGAGACTCTAATGTATATTGTAAAGTCTTAATAGTTTAGCACTCTTTATGGATTAAGTATGAATATCAGTTCTCTATATAGTTGATATATGTTTATGTTGCACAGTGAAACATGTGTAATAAGATGGATAAAGTGATATGTATAGATTATAGGATAAGGGTGCTACAATAATATACTTAAGAAGATATATGATGCCAGTTTAAACTAGCCAATAGATTTGTAGAAGTAACAAAAAATCATGTTTAGCCACAAATAGTTGTTTAAACCTGTAAAATATTTTATTTTCTTCATGTAATGTATTTAATAATTTTAAATAGTTCTATGTAACTTTAAACAGTTTGTTTAAATAATTATTAAAAATATATGAATTATTCCCATTCATATATACGAAAATGGCAAATATTGATCTTGGCTAAAAATAATAACCTTATTAAATAATTATTAAAAATTTATAATATTTTTAGTAATGGAATAGTGATGGATAATTCCGTCGCAAATTTTTTTAGCATAACGCAAATTTACCGACATAAATAAACTTACCGTCATTAAATTTGCCTACGAAATTTATGATTCCATCAGGAATTTGCCTACGAAATACTTATTTTCGTCAGTAAAATTTTCGACAAAAAATATAATTTCGTCGGTGAATATGGCAAATCACAACAGATTTTGGTCTGCACCTATCGACGGAATTAGCGACGGTCAATATTTTTCGTCAGTAAATTTACTGACAAAAAATTTTCATCGGCAAAGGTACCTACAACTGGTTCTCCTTTGCCATTTTCCGTCACTAAATTCCATCGGTAATTTGATTTTTCCACGAAAATTCACTCAATTTCGTCAATAATTTTCGTAGAAAAAATGAATTTTTCTTGTAGTGCATCTACAACATTAGACAACCCATAATCTGCGATCATGGGATCACCAATATACACCAATTGACATCAAGCAAGACAACAAAATAGTACCACGCTAAAATGAAAGGTGGGTATTCATCAAAGTTAGTCAACACATCAATCAAAAGCTCTAGTGGAAATGTCTTCACATGAGGTAGTAAATCCCTAGCCTTAAAAGGAAGGATACCTAGGGCACGGGCCACCTCTCCAGGATAGCTAATAGTAGGAGAGGGCAAGTATGGTTGAGTACTAGGCTCGAACCTAGCACCAACTAATGCAACAAACTTCTTTGGTATAAGACACAACTCTTAGTGTGTGAACCTGAATACATGAAGTCTCGGGTCTAAGTATCGAAGAGCAGCAGTCAAAAAGTGTTTATCCGAAGAAGTTTTCCTAAAAAATCTTGAACTCGAGTAGGGAGCCAAAAGAGGGTCCTCCTAAGTTTTTGAGTCATCTAATAACCGGTGTAATTTAACAAATCTAGTAGTTATGATAATGGAACTTTCTAAGCAGTTTAAGTAAAGGAATAATAAGGAAAACTAAATGTCTGAAAGAAAATAGACAAAAATGAAAAGAAAGCAAAGAAAAAAAGAGAATGAAGTATTATTATGGATGCTTCTAGAAAGGTCAAAAGTCAAACGCACAAAAACCAAGAAAAATAAGCACTATTTATAGAAAGTGGTGAGCCACAATTGTCCCTCACCGTGAGCGAGCCACGGGTTGTGTGTCCCTTATCTCTAGAATGCCAAAAGTCACACATTTGCATGTCCTATACATTGCACGTACATATTATTACATTTGCCTTTCTTTTCATTTTGTAGGAAATCCAAAAGCTTAAGGACATAAACATTCAACCATGGAAAGCCTTGAACGTAAGAATTATTCATCTATAGAGACATGAAAAATTTTAGGGGGTACTTTAGACTTTTGGAAATCTATATTTAGTAAACTATAACTAAAATTTGTAAATATTGTAAAATAATACAACTCATAAAAAGGATGTGAATAGTGTTAGATGGATAGAGGTCAAAAAATCGATTAAAATGGTTAAAAGAATGGAACTGAAATGAGGAAATTAGGTTAAAATAAGGGTTGGAGGCCATTTTAGTCTTTTTTCACCTGAGGGATGGGACATCTCTAAATCTTGACCGTCGTTAGAAATAGATAGGAAGCCCGTGCCTTACTAGTTTCATGGAATATAAATGTCTTCTTCTTCATTTTCAAGCAAAACCTCCATAAATTCCGATTTTAAGGTTTTTCTTCCAATTTTTTGAGTGTTTTTTTCTCCCATCTGACATCTATTTTTTGAGCCATTTGCGTTGGCAAACTCATGGGAGCGAGGCGCAATTTAGGGAGTGTCCTTTCTCTACTACTTCTCCTCTTTCTTTTCATCTTTTATAAGTAAGTAACATTTAATTATTTTTATTTTTATTATTTTCTTTTATTAGTCCACTTCTTAGTTAAAACATAGACTAGGTCAAAAAACATTAGTTTAAGGCATGATGGACGCGAGTGCCTAATATTTTACCTGTGTTATTTTTCATTTTTCTTTAAAGATAAATAATGTGTTGTAGTTTAGGTAACATAGTATAATTACCAAAACTCCTTTGTATGACACTATAGACAATAGAATTCCTTATGTATGAGCATGTAAATCTATAATACTCTTTTTTTAGGCAGTAATGTATATGGCCTTTGAATTTTTTTGGCATTTTTTATCACATTCACAATTACATTGAAGCACCCTCTATGCAAAACCCTATTTATCTGATAATTTGATTACTATTAATCATACTTATGCAATATATTTGTTTATCTATCATTTTACCCTTAATCATGTCATACTGTTCATAAACTTATGTATGTGCTACTAGTCTATTCCTGTATTGTATTTCATACTTAGTATCATGCATACTATACTATATGAATATTACTTTATGTATATCACATGCACGCATACTCTTCTTAGCTTTACAACTTGTGAGTTACAGCCTTTCTCATACGTTATATACATCTTATAACATAACTGGCCATAAAGCAAAACATATAATAATACTAATACAAAAAAAACATCCTACAACAAGATTAACAGTCGGTAGTTGGCCCATCCTGATGCAGAGATCGTCCCTGAGCAAAAGTCTTGGTAACAGTACCTATACGGATAAATAACCCGTGCTAAGCTATAAAACTTAGTGGGGAATATCTATAGATGGATGACCACTCACAACGGTCATCAAAATATACATACAATGTGTATAATAAATAACATGTACAACATATTATGTCAATAATAACCAATACTTTAAAGCATAAAACATATACTCATGTACCTAAACATTGTACCCAAAAGAGTAAAAAATATTCTCATATTCATAATTCATATAGACAGCAATTTCCCATGTAAACATATTCAAATGAAACATAATTCCTGTGGGTAAACCAATAATATAATCCACAACATCAATCTTTAGTCAAATAACTTTAACTGTTTAATTTTGATCGTTACTATGAATAACATTTAGCCTGCCTTAGCTTTATCAGTGGATAACGGGAACTATGGATACACATCGGTATCAAAAAGAAGGATATCTGAAGAAATGTTGTCCCACTCTTCAAGAGAAAGAAAAACATTTCTGCGTTTTCTTAAAGAAATGCCGTCCCACTCTTTCTTCTCTCTCTTCAAAGTTGGCTTTTTATAATAGCAAGGGATAATTCCCTCTTTAGTCCTTTAACCTTTTGCATGTTACAAAATAACCTAGCTAATCTTTGCATGTTAAACTTTAACCTCTCCATTTAATTCCTTTCAAACATTAACCTATCAATTTATTCCTTCTCTCAAATTGACCTTGAAACATTCATTTCTATCCACATTCGACCCTTGAGTTTTTGAATGTAAGGCCCCTAACATGACCCTAATTTAATTTTGGGGATAAATTAGCATGCTATTATGTTAATTGCATGAAAATAAAATATAAGAATATGGTTTAATAGTAATTGAGGATGTAATTGAAGTAAATAGATATTAATTTGGGGTTAATTTGTAATTGTGGCGTATTAATGGCCAATTGCGAATAAAAGAATTTAATTATAGGTTAATTTGAAAGAAGGATTAAATTGATAGGTTGAATTAAGAAAAAGAGTTAGTGGAGGGGTCATTCTATAGCATGCATAAAGGTTTGTGCCATTTGTTTGACATGCAAATTTCCAAGGGATTAAAGAGGGGATTGTTATGTTGGTATAAAAGGCTTGAGTTAGTGGAATTTGTAGGTGTCAAGTTTTAGTGAGAAATTGGCAGTAAAGAGTGAAAAACCAGAAAATAGATCATCTTCTTCTTCCTTCTTATTTCCATTGTTTTATCTCAAACAAATTGAAGATGATGTTTGTTGATTAAGCAAGAGTATAATGGAGTAAATTAAAGGTAATTAAACTCTTGATTTAACCCTCCATCATCTTCATCTTCTTCTTCTTTTCAAGTTAACTTAGAACAATGTAATTATGCTGGAAATATATGATGACGGTGATGGCATTTGTGAAGGAGAAGAGGAAGGAAGAAGAAACAAAGGAAAAGGAATTTATAGAAGCTGAAGACTTTGGGTTTATCAGTTAAGGTATGGGAATTTAGGTTGTTCATAATGCATGTGAAATTGATTGCTGGAACTGGGTATGATTTACAAAATTAAAAGTTACGTTTTTTCTGGATTTTATCGATGTGAGGTTGAAGATGACTGCCTTGCCGAGTCGTGAATGTCTTCACGAGTCATGAACCTTTGTCCGACTCGTGAAGCTCTTCACGAGTCATGAAGAACAGCTTTTCTTCTCCACACGTGAAACTCTTCACGAGTCGTGAAGCAAAGTTTTTCCTTCTCCACTCGTGAACTCCTTCACGAGTCATGAGATTTGCCTTATTTGCTTCACTCGTGAAGCTCTTCACGAGTCGAACTCCCCTTCACAACTGAATGACCTGTCTGGAATGTTTTGCTCATAAGTTGAGCTATAGAATAGTAAATTGAATGATTCTTTTTGCAGTGAAAAATAGACTTCCATACCTATATTTCATATGAAGAAACCTAAGCTTAAATCTGTCTCTAAGAACATGTAATCTAGGGTTGAATCCAGACTTGTTTTCTAGACTGTTCAAGGTAACAGAAATTACAATCATGTGCAGAATGTTGCTACACTTGATAATATGATTTTAAATTGATTGAGATAGATAGTTGCTTATGTGATAGTAAAGTTAATCGAATAAGGCATGTAATATGACTATCAATGAAGGATTTATATGAATACAGATGCATTCAACTGTGTATATGAATAAAGACTAGTGATGAAATATCTAACCTATACATGTGATTAGTCTTGTGCATGATGGTCATATGCCAAATTTATATATATATACACATGTAAATCCTATGACATGAAAGTGCACATATTGACATGTACCTATGCTATAAAATAGGAATTATAATAGTATGACTTTGGCATGTGTATATGCCCATATGGAAACATGTGGATATGCTGTATAACACATGACTTGAATGATGATAAAGGTTTATATATGTGTTGGAAACATGCTCATAAGAATAAACCAACTATACGCGAATGTACCCACAGGTATGTACATTTATGATTATGTATATGAGTATATAAGCATGTAATTGCCTTATAAGATAAAAGATGAATTAGCATGACTATGAACATGTGAAATGCTTAACGAGAAAATGATCAAATATATATGATATGATGATTATATGTCATGCTTATATGTTATGATGCAATTTGTAAAGTCATACAGATTTGAATAGGCAGTTGTATAACTTGGCATATGAAATGTGCATATGTTTGATTATGCACCAGAGAACTCATAGTATTACAAGACTCTATATATGTGCAACAGTATACTATGAATACAGTATTAATATGTGAAATGTGCATATCTCTGATTATGCACCAGAGAATTCATAGTTATATAAGACTATGTATATGTGCACAACATTATACTATGAATACAGTATTAATATGTGAATTGAACATGGATATAGTTTTGCCTGTGATAGAGTTTTGGATGTGGATAGATAGGCGCCTATAGGGAAATTGCAGCTGCCATAGTTGGCCCGATTGGGTCCATAGTATAGATGATCCCGTTTGGATCATAATCAGCCCCATTTGGGTTGAAAGGCTACCCCATTTGGGTATGCTTGACCGGTCCATAGTATAGTTTGGCCCCGTTTGGGTCTATAGATTTGATATCTTCGGATATCCTTCTTTGATACCGATGTGTATCCATAGTTCCCGTTATCCACCAATAAAGCTAAGGCAGGCTAAACGTTATTCATAGTAATGATAAAGAAATTAAACAGTTAAAGTGATTTGACTAAAGATTGATATTGTGGATCATAATGTTGTTTTATCACAGGAATTATGTTTTATTTGAATATGTTTACATGGGAAATTGCTGTCTATAAGAATTATGAATATGAGCATAATTGTTACTCTTCTGGGTACAATGATTAGGAACATGGAAGAATATGTTATGCTTTAAAGTATTTAGTATTAAAGACATGATATGTTGCATATGTTATTAATTGTATATGTATGTTTGATGACCTGTGTGCTTGGTCATCCATCTGTAGATATTCCCCACTAAGCTTTATAGCTTAGCACGGGTTATTTTATCCGTGTAGGTTCTAATACCGAGACTTTTGTTGACGGACGTTCTCTGCATCAGGAAGGGCCAACCATCGACTTATAACCTTGATGTAGGATATTTTGTAACACAATTATCATATGTTTTGTATTAAGGCTAGCATTTTATGTTATGTTTAAAATCTATGCGGAATATTGTAACTCACTTCAATATGTGTGCATGTGATTTACATAAAGTAATATTCATATAGTCTAGTATGCATGTTAATAGGTATGAAATGAAAAACAGGAATAGACTTGTAGCACGCATATAGGTATATGAAACCATGTGGCATGTTTAATGGCTAAATGATGATTAAATGAATATGTAGCATAAGCATGATTAACAGTATACATGATACATGTATAATAGGGTATTTGCTTAGGGGGTGCTACATTGAAACTATAAATTTACCCCAAATTAATACTTTTCACTTCAATTGCATCCTCAATTAATATCAAACCATGCTTTAAAATTTTATTCTCATGCAAATAATATAATAACATGATAATTTACCCCCTCTTGACCTATACTTATACAAATTTCTCATTTAATTTAATCTTAATCAAATAAAAATCCCATTCAAATATGCAAATTAGATTAGGGTCATGTTAGGGGCCTTACAATTCTCTCCCCTTTAAGAATTTCGTCCTCGAAATTCATACTTGTTTTAAATAAGTGAGGATGTTGTTCCTTCATAGCTATTTCTGGCTCCCAAGTAACTTCTTGTAAATCGTGATGTTGCCAGAGCACTTTACATGTGGAATTTGCTTATTCCTTAGCTATCTAACTTCTCTAGCCATAATTGCTATAGGCTCTTCATCATAAGTGAAATCCGGCTGTACTTGCACATCTTGAACTGGTATCACATGGGATTCATCTGATCGATACCTCCGAAGCATAGAAACATGAAACACATAATGGAGTTTGGCTAGTTCCATAGGGAGAGCCAACCTGTATGCCACTGGCCCAACTCTTTGTTGAATCTCATATGGGCCGATAAACCTCGAGCTCAATTTTCCCTTTTTCAAAAATCTCAATACTTTTCTCCAAGGGGACACCTTCAAAAACACTTTGTCACCCACTTGATATTTAATGTCTTTCCTTTTTAAATCAGCATACGACTTCTGTCTATCGCTAGCTTCCTTCAATATCTGCTTGATAACTTGTACCCTTTCTTCTGTATCTTTAACAATATTTGGACCAATGACTCTGCGCTCCGACAATTCAGTCCAGTAAACAAGAGTCGTACATTTTCGACCATACAAGGCCTCATAAGTGCCATCTCGATGCTCCTTTGATAACTGTTATTGTAAGTGAACTCCATTAAAGCTAAATATCTATCCCAACTTCCTGCAAAATCCAAAACACATCCCCTCATCATATCTTCTAAAACTTGGATAACTCGTTCAGATTAACCATCCGTCTGAGGGTGAAATGTTGTACTATAACGGAGCTGAGTTCCTAGTGCTTGTTGAAAACTCTACCAGAATCTCCATGTGAATCTCGGATCTCAATCAGAGATTATTGACACCAAAATGCCATGCAGTCTAACAATCTCATTTACATAAAGTTCTGCCAGTTTATCCATAGGGTAATCCATCCGAACTGGTAAGAAATGAGCTGATTTAGTCAGCTTGTCAACTATAACCCATACTGCATCATGCTTTTTCTGTGTAAGGGGCAACCCTATTACAAAGTCCATGGTGATATCCTCCCATTTCCATTGTGGAATTGGGATGGGTTTCAACAAACTAGAGGGTAACTGGTGCTCTGCTTTCACCTGCTGACAAGTCAAACATTTGGAGACATATGCTACCACATCTTTCTTCTTGCCAGGCCACCAATAACCTTGTTTCAAATCCTGGTACATCTTTATTCCCACCAGGGTGCATAGTAAATACTGTATTGTGAGCCTCATTCAATATTGTTCTTTTTAATTCTTTGTCATCAGGAACATATAATCTATTATGGTAATACACACCCCCATCCTCTTTCACTGAATACTCAAACCGGGTCCCTTTATGCGAAGACTTCGAAATCTGTTGCAACCTTTCATCATGTTTCTGAGCATCAATCACTCTTGCTTCAAACAAGGTCTAATCTTTAACTGTGCTGTTAAAGCACCATCATAAGAAAGTTTCCATCTACAGTGATGTGCAATCATAGCAGCCATCATTTTACGACTTAAGGCATCAGCTATAACATTAGCTTTGCCTGGATGGTAATCCACTATACAATCATAATCTTAAATAGTTCTAACCATCTTTGCTGCCTCAAGTTAAGTTCCTTTTGAGTAAGCAAATATTTGAGACTCTTGTGATCTGTATAGATTCTGCACTTTTCCCCATACAAATAATGTCACCAAATTTTTAAGGCAAACACTACTGCTGCTAACTCTAGGTCATGGGTTGGATAGTTTTGCTCATGCTGCTTCACTGCCTAAATGCATAGGCAATTACTTTACCATCTTGCATTAACACACACCCCAAGCCAACTCTGGAAGCATCACTATACATAGGATACTCCTTTCCTGTAACTAGTTGTGTCAAAACTGGAGCCTCTGCCAAAAATTTCTTCAACTGATCAAAGCTTGCCTGACACTGGTCAGTCCACTCAAACTTTATGCCCTTTCTCAATAGTTTAGTGAGTGGTGCAGCTATAACTAAAAAGCCTTTCACAAAGCGGCGGTAATAACCTGCTAAGCCCAGAAAACTTCTCACTTCTATCACATTTCGAGGCGGCTTCTAATTCACTATAGCCTCAATTTTTGCTGGATCCACTCTAATGCCTTCAAAAGATACTACATGACCAAGGAAAGAAACTTTCTTAAGCCAAAAATCACATTTTCTCAGCTTAGCATATAACTTATTCTCCCTCAGAGTCTGTAAAATAATTCTCAAGTGTTCAGCATGTTTCGTTTCATTTCTCAAATACACCAAAATGTCATCTATGAATACAACATCAAATTGACCGAAGTAGGGTCTAAATACCCTATTCATAAGATCCATAAACACAGCTGGTGTATTTGTTAACCCAAATGGCATCACCGAAAACTCATAATGCCCATATCGAGTTCTAAAGGCTGTTTTGGAAAAATCCACATCCTTAACTCGAAGTTGATAATAACCCGTTCGTAAATCAATCTTGGAAAACACTCCAGCACCTTTCAACTGATCAAATAAATCTTCAATTCTAGGTAAAGGATACTTATTTTTCACCGTTACCCTATTTAACTGTCTGTAATCTATACATATCCTCAAAGACCCATCTTTTTTCTTCACAAATAAAATCGGTGCACCCTAAGGTGATGCACTAGGCCTAATGAATCCTTTGTCAAGTAACTCCTGTAGTTAAACCTTTAGTTCATTCAATTCCAAAGGAGCCATCCTGTAGGGTGCCTTCGAAATAGGAGCTGTACCAGGTAGAATTTCTATAGACAATTCAACATCCCTTTCAGGTGGAAGACTAAGTAAGTCTTCAGGGAATACATCAGGAAATTCTTTCACCACTAGAATCTCTTGGAGATTCACAATCTCTTTTCTTGAATCAAGCACAAGTGCTAAGAAAGCTTCACACCCTTTTCTCAGAAATCACTTAGCTTGCATAGCTGTTATTACATTAGCTATGGGTTTAGATCGAATGCCCTGAACTAAAGTTTCTTTACCATCAGCACCAATAAGAGTTACAATTTTAGCTTCACAATTAATCACTGCATGATGTCTAGACAGCCAATCCATACCCAGTATAATATCAAACTCTTGAAATGGCAATTCAATAAGATCAGCAAGAAATTCTTTCCCTTGAATTACAATAGGACACTATTTATGCACTCTATTAACAATAACACTGTGACCCAAAGGGTTGGTTACACATATATCATATTCCAGTTCATGAACAATAGACTCATTTCTACCCATATCCCCAGTCAAACATAAGAATGAGTGGATGTAAGGCCCCTAACATGACCCTAATTTAATTTGCATATTATTGTAATTAAGTAAGGGGGTAAATTAACATGTTATTATGTTAATTGCATGAAAATATAATAAAAGAGTATGGTTTAATGTTAATTAAGGATGCAATTGAGGATAAAGGTATTAGTTTGGGGTTAATTGGTATTTTTGGCATTTTGGTGGCCAATTGTGTAGAGAAGCATTTAATTCAAGGTTAAATTGAAAGAATGCTTAAATGGATAGGTTAATGTTTGAAAAAGAATTAGTGGAGGGGTTAAAGTCTAACATGCATAAAGGCTTGTGGCATTTGTGTGACATGCAAAATGATGAAGGACTAAAGAGGAGATTGTCATGTGGGTATAAAAGGCTTGGGTTAGAGAATTTGATGGTGAGAATCGGCATTTGTTGAGAGCAAAACCAGAAATTCATCTTCTTTTTCCTCTTTGATTTCCATAGATTTATCTCAAGCATTTAGATGTTAATGGTGCATGTTGGTTAATCAAGAGTTTAAGGCTCTAAGCTAAGGTAATTAAACTCTCATTTTAACACTGCATCATCACCATCTTCTTCTTCATTTTCTGTTGACTGAGAATCTGTCATTTGCTGGAAATGTATGTTCATGGCGATGTATTTATGAAGGAGAAGAGGAAGGAAGAAGGATCAAAGGAAAGGGAATTGATAGAGGTTGAAGACATTGGGTTTATCAGCCAAGGTATGGGAATTTAGGCCATTCATATTGCATGTAAAATGGATTACTGGAAGTGAATAGGATTTACAGAATCGAATTTACGTTTTTCTGGACGTTTATCGTTGAAAGGTTGAAGAAGACAGACTTGCCGAGTCGTGAATGACTTCACGAGTCGTGAACATCAGTCCGACTCGTGACGCTCTTCACGAGTCGTGAAGTCGAGTTTTTCTTCCTCACTCGTGAGCCACTTCACGAGTCATGAAGTATAGTTCCTTCTCCACTCGTGAACCCCTTCACGAGTCATGAGAATCACCTTATTTGCTTCACTCATGAATCCCTTCACGAGTCGAACTCCTCTTCACGACTGAATGACCTGTCTTGAATGTTTTGCTCATAAGTTGAGCTATAGAACAGCAAATTGAGTGATTCTTTTTGCATTGAAAAATAGTCTTCCATACCTATATTTCACATGAAGAAACCTAAGCTTGAATCTATCTCTATGTACATGTAATCTATAGTTGAATCCGGACTAGTTTTCTAGGACTACTCTATGTAACAGAAATTGCTAGTATGAACAGATTGTTGCTACACTTGATAATATGATTCTTAAATTGATTGAGATAGCTAATTGCTTATGTGATAGAAAGTTAAATGAATAAGGCATGTAGTATGACTATCAATGAAGGAATTGTATGCATGCACATGCGTTTATTTGTGAATATGAATAAAGATTAGAAAGGAATTATCGAACCATACATGTAATTAATCTTGTGCATGATGGTCATATGCCAAATTGAGATAAACCTACACATGTAAATCTTATGACATGAAAGTGCACCTTTTGATATGCACTTGTGATATGAAAAAGAGAATAATAGCATGACCTTGGCATGTGTATATGCCATATGAAAACATGTTGATATTTTGTATAGCACATGACTTGAATGATGATAAAGGTATATATATATGTGTTGGAAACATGCTCATAAGAATAAATCGACTATATGCGAATGTACCCACAGGTATGTACATTTATGATTATGTATATGAGTATATGAGCATGTAATTGCCTTATGAGATAGAAGATGAATTAGCATGACTATGAACATGTGAAATGCTTAATGAGGGCATGATCAAGTCTATGATATGATGATTATATGTCATGCTTATATGATATGATGCAAATGATATAGTCATACAGATATAGATGAGCCAGATATATATCTTGGCATATGAAATGTGCATGTATCTGATTATACACCAGAGAATTCACAGGTTGATAAGACTATGCATATGTGCAAACAATATACTATGAATACAGTATTAAAATGTGAATTGAATACGAATATAGTTCCGCCTGTGATAGAGTTTTAGATGTGGATAGATAGGCGCCTATAGGGAAATTGCAGCTGCCATAGTTGGCCCATTTGGGTCCATAGTATATGATCCCGTTTGGATCATGATCAGCCCCGTTTGGGTTGATAGGCTACCCCGTTTGGGTATGCTTGATCGGTCCATAGTACAGTTGGCCCCGTTTGGGTCTATAGATTCGATATCTTCGGATATCCCTCATTTGATAGCATTGTGTATCCATAGTTCCCGCATCCACTGATAAAGCTAAGGCAGGCTAAACGTTATTCATAGTAATGATCAAAAGTAAACAGTTAAAGTTATTTTGGCTAAAGATTGATATGTGGCTTATATTGTTGGTTTACCACAGGAATTATGCTTCAATTGAATATGTTCACATGGAATATTGCCATCTATATGAATTATGAAAAAGAAATATATGTTTCTCTCTCTCGGGTACAATGCTTATGTACATGAGAATATGCTTATGCTTTAAAGTATATGTTATTGTTGCCATGTTATGTTGGACATGTTGATTATAGTATATGAACATATTGTATATGTATGTTTTGATGGCCTTGTGTATGGCCATCCATCTGTAGATATTCCCCAAGCTTTATAGCTTAGCACCGGTTATTTATCCGTGTAGGTACCTTCTAGAAAGACTTTTGCTCAGGGACGTTCTCTGCATCAGGAAGGGCCAACCATCGACTTATAACCTTGATGTAGGATATTTTGTAATACAGCTATCATATGTTTTGTATAATGGCCAGTCATATTTTGATATGTATATAACCTATGTGGGATAATGTAACTCACCAGTGGTAAAGCTACGAAAGAACATGTGTGCATGTGATATGCATGAAGTAATATCCATATAGTTAGTATGCATGATACTAAGCATGAAATGAAAAACAGGAACAGACAGGTGGCACAAATAATAATATATGAAATCGTATGGCATGATTAATGGCTAAGTGATGGTTAATTGAACATGTAGTATGAGCATGATTAATAGTATTCATGATACATGTGAATATAGGGTATTTGCATGAGGGGTGCTACAATTTTGGTATCAGAGCCTAGGTTTAGTCTTTTCTGGGTAAAGATGAACCTAGGATTCTATAGTATGATATAGTGATTGCTGGCCTGATGCAGAAGTCCCTGTTTTCTTATAGATCAAAGATGGAAAGCTCTAGAGATGCTTTGGAGGAATCGGCTGAAAGTAATAGGCCGGTTAGAACTAATCCTTCCAATACTGGACCTTCATTCTCCAATCCAAATGAGGTCCCAGCAGCCATTCCTACATAAGCATTGTTAAAGATATCACAGGATATGGCTCAACTTCTTCAAAGAATGACAGCACCTAAAGCTCCATTCTCTGAAATTAGGAAGCATGGTGCTGAAGAGTTTCTAGGCACTAATCTGGAACAGTCTAAGGAAGCTGAATTTTGGCTGGAAAGACTAGAGGGAATTTTTGATGAAATCCGCTGTCCAGTGGGTCATAAGGCATCATGTGTTGTGTCCCTATTGCAAGGAGCAGCTTATGATTGGTGGAAGTTGGTGTTGAGACAACCCCAGCTACCAGATCCCCTTACATGGGAATTCTTCACAGCTGAATTCAAGAAAAAGTATGTTACAGAGGCATATAAGCAAGAGAAGTTAAAACAGTTTCTCAACTTGAAACAGAGAGCTATGTCTGTGGCTGAATATGAGAAAGAATTCAGTCGCTTGTGCAAATATGTTCCTAATGAGATGTTGATTGATGCTTTTAAATGTAGACAGTTTGAAGATGGGTTGAATGAGCATATCAGAGAAAAGTTGATTGGGTCTACATATTTGCAAGTGGTTAACTTCACTCAATTGGTTACAGCAGCCTTGCGAGTTGAAAAGAATGAAATGGCAAAGAGAGAAAGAGAACAGAGAAGAAGTGGGTCCAAGGGTGGATCTTTTACAGGAAAGAGAGCTAGAGGAGCACAAGGAAATCAGCCAGCTGAATCTGGCTATAGTTCTGCAAAGAGGGACCGGAGACAGGAGTCTTCTGTAATGTCTAAACAGGGAAAGGGAGCTTCAAGGAATCAGAGTAGGGGGCAACCTCCAGAGTGTTTCCATTGTACTAGGAAACATTGGGGTAGTTGCAGGAAATTGTCTGGAGCATGTTACAAGTGTGGTGGTTCTGGTCATTACATGGCATGCTGTCCTTCGAAAAGGGACCAGGATGTTGAACAATAGGGCAGTAGAGGAACTTTTAATGCACCATCTTCTGGTAGAGGCAGAGGAAGAGGACTTAGGGGATCGAGGCCCCAGGGATCCCAGTCCAGGAACATTTCTGAATCCGTTGACAGGCCCGCAGCTCCAGTTGTTCCTATTCGGGCTTATGCATTGAAAGCTAGAGAGGATCAGAGTGCTCCGGAAGTCATAACTGGTATTTTCTCTCTCTTTGATTCTGACATGCATGCACTTATTGATCCTGGCTCCACTCATTCTTATGTTTGCACTGGGGATTTGGGTAGAAATGAGTCTACTGTACATGAAATGGAATATGATATATGTGTAACTAACCCTTTGGGTCATAGTGCTGTTGTTAATAGAGTGCATAAACAGTGTCCTATAGTAATTAAGGGAAAGAATTCCTTGCTGATCTTATTGAGTTACCATTCCAGGAATTTGATATTATACTTGGTATGGATTGGCTGTCTAGACACCATGCAGTGGTTAATTGTGAAGCTAAAACTGTAACTCTTATTGGTGCTGATGGTAAAGAAACGTTAGTTCAGGGCATCCGATCTAAACCCATAGCTAATGTGATATCAGCTATGCAAGCTAAGCGATTTATGAAAAAAAGGGTGTGAAGCTTTCTTAGCACTTGTGCTTGATTCTAGAATAGAGAATGTGAATCTTCAAGAGATTCCAGTGGTGAAAGAGTTTCCTGATGTGTTCCCAGAAGACTTGCCTAGTCTTCCACCTGAAAGGGAAGTTGAATTGTCTATAGACATTCTACCGGGTACAGCTCCTGTTTCGAAGGCACCATACAGGATGGCTCCTTTGGAATTGAAGGAACTTAAAGTATAGCTACAGGAGTTGCTTGACAAAGGCTTCATTAGGCCTAGTGTGTCGCCTTGGGGTGCACCGGTTTTGTTTGTGAAGAAAAAAGATGGGTCTATGAGGATGTGCATAGACTACAGACAGTTAAATAGGGTAACAGTGAAAAATAAGTACCCTTTACCAAGAATTGAAGATTTATTCGATCAGTTGAAGGGTGCTGGAGTGTTTTCCAAGATTGATTTGCGATCGGGTTATTATCAACTCCGGGTTAAGGATGTGGATGTTTACAAAACGGCTTTTAGAACCCGATATGGGCATTATGAGTTTCTGGTGATGCCACTTGGGTTAAAAAATGCACTGGCTGCGTTTATGAACCTTATGAATAGGGTATTTAGACCCTACTTGGATCAATTTGTTGTTGTGTTCATAGATGACATTTTGGTGTATTCGAGAAATGAAGCGGAACATGCTGAGCACTTGAGAATTGTTCTACAGACTCTGAGGGAGAATAAGTTATATGCTAAGCTGAGCAAATGTGATTTTTGGCTTAAGGAAATTTCTTTCCTTGGTCATGTTGTGTCTTTTGAAGGCATTAGAGCGAATCCAGCAAAAATCGAGGCTATAGTGAATTGGAAGCCGCCTCGAAATGTGACGGAAGTGAGAAGTTTTCTGGGTTTAGCAGGTTATTACCGTCATTTTGTGAAAGGCTTTTCAGTTATAGCCGCACCACTCACTAAACTGTTGAGAAAGGGTATAAAGTTTGAGTGGACTGATCGGTGTCAAGCATGTTTTGATCAATTGAAGAAATTTCTGACTGAGGCTCCAGTTTTGGCACAGCCAGTTACAGGAAAGGAGTATGCTATGTATAGTGATGCTTCTAGAGTTGGCTTGGGTTGTGTGCTAATGCAAGATGGCAAAGTAATTGCCTATGCATCTAGACAGTTGAAGCCACATGAACAAAACTATCCAACCCATGACCTAGAGTTAGCAGCAGTAGTGTTTGCTTTGAAAATTTGGCGACATTATTTGTATGGGGAAAAGTGCAAAATCTACACAGATCACAAGAGTCTCAAGTATTTACTCACTCAAAAGGAACTTAACTTGAGACAACGAAGATGGTTAGAACTGTTTAAAGATTATGATTGTATAGTGGATTACCATCCAGGCAAAGCTAATGTTGTAGCTGATGCCTTGAGCCGTAAGATGATGGCTGCTATGATTGCACATCGCGGTAGATGGAGACTTGCTTATGATGGTGCTTTAATAGCACAGTTGAAGGCTAGCCCTTGTTTGAGGCAAATAGTGATTGATGCACAGAAACATGATGAAAATTTGCAACAGATTTTAAAGTCTTCACATAAAGGGACCCAGTCTGAGTACTCAGTGAAAGAAGATGGGGGTGTGTATTATCAGAATAGATTATATGTTCCTGATGACAAAGAGTTAAAGAGAACAGTATTGAATGAGGCTCACAATACAGTGTTTACTATGCACCCTTGTGGGAATAAGATGTACCAGGATTTGAAACAAGTTATTGGTGGCCTGGCATGAAGAGAGATGTGGTAGCCTATGTCTCCATATGTTTGACTTGTCAATAGGTAAAAGCAGAGCACCAGTTACCCTCTGGTTTGTTGAACCCCATTCCAATTCCACAATGGAAATGGGAGGATATTACCATGGATTTTGTAACAGGATTACCCCTTTCACAGAAAAAGCATGATGCAGTTTGGGTTATAGTTGACAAGCTGACTAAATTAGCTCATTTCATACCAGTTCGGAGGGATTACTCCCTGGATAAGTTAGCAGAACTTTATGTAAATGAGATCATCAGATTGCATGGCATTCCGGTGTCAATAATCTCCGATCGAGATATGAGATTCTCATCGAGATTTTGGCAAAGTTTACAACAAGCTTTGGGAACTCAGCTTCATTACAGTACAACATTCCACCCTCAGACTGATGGGCAATCTGAGCGGGTTATTCAAATTCTAGAGGATATGATGAGAGGATGTGTTTTGAATTTTACAGGAAGTTGGGAAAGATATCTACCCTTAATGGAGTTTGCCTACAATAATAGTTATCAAAGGAGCATCGAGATGGCACCTTATGAGGCCTTGTATGGTCGGAAATGTAGAACTCCTGTTTACTGGACTGAATTGTCTGAGCACAAAGTTATTGGTCCTGATATTGTCAAAGATACAGAGAAAAAGGTACAAGTTATCAAGCAGAGATTGAGGGAAGCTAGTGATAGACAGAAGTCTTATGCTGATTTGAAAAGAAAGGATATTGAATATCATGTGGGTGACAAAGTGTTTCTGAAAGTGTCCCCTTGGAGAAAAGTATTAAGATTTGGGAAAAAGGGTAAACTGAGCCCGAGGTTTATAGGCCCATATGAGATTCTTCAAAGAGTTGGGCCAATGGCATATACGTTGGCTCTCCCTATGGAACTAGCCAAACTTCATGATGTGTTTCATGTTTCTATGTTACGGAAGTATCGTTCAGATGAATCTCATGTGATACCAGTTCAAGATGTGCAAGTACAGTCAGATTTTACTTATGATGAAGAGCCTATAGCAATTCTGGCTAGAGAAGTTAGACAGCTTAGAAATAAGCAAATTCCACTTGTTAAAGTGCTCTGGCAACATCACGATATACAAGAAGTTACTTGGGAGCCAGAGACAGCTATGAAAGAACAGCATCCTCACTTATTCAACACAGGTATGAATTTCTGGGACGAAATTCTTAAGGGAGAATTGTAAGGCCCCTAACATGACCCTAATTTAATTTGCATATTATTGTAATTAAGTAAGGGGGTAAATTAACATGTTATTATGTTAATTGCATGAAAATATAATAAAAGAGTATGGTTTAATGTTAATTAAGGATGCAATTGAGGATAAAGGTATTAATTTGGGGTTAATTGGTATTTTTGGCATTTTGGTGGCCAATTGTGTAGAGAAGCATTTAATTCAAGGTTAAATTGAAAGAATGCTTAAATGGATAGGTTAATGTTTGAAAAAGAATTAGTGGAGGGGTTAAAGTCTAACATGCATAAAGGCTTGTGGCATTTGTGTGACATGCAAAATGATGAAGGACTAAAGAGGAGATTGTCATGTGGGTATAAAAGGCTTGGGTTAGAGAATTTGATGGTGAGAATCGGCATTTGTTGAGAGCAACACCAGAAATTCATCTTCTTCTTCCTCTTTGATTTCCATAGATTTATCTCAAGCATTTAGATGTTAATGGTGCATGTTGGTTAATCAAGAGTTTAAGGCTCTAAGCTAAGGTAATTAAACTCTCATTTTAACACTGCATCATCACCATCTTCTTCTTCATTTTCTGTTGACTGAGAATATGTCATTTGCTGGAAATGTATGTTCATGGCGATGTATTTATGAAGGAGAAGAGGAAGGAAGAAGGATCAAAGGAAAGGGAATTGATAGAGGTTGAAGACATTGGGTTTATCAGCCAAGGTATGGGAATTTAGGCCATTCATATTGCATGTAAAATGGATTACTGGAAGTGAATAGGATTTATAGAATCGAATTTACGTTTTTCTGGAAGTTTATCGTTGAATGGTTGAAGAAGACAGACTTGCCGAGTCGTGAATGACTTCACGAGTCGTGAACATCAATCCGACTCGTGAAGCTCTTCACGAGTCGTGAAGTTGAGTTTTTCTTCCTCACTCGTGAGCCACTTCACGAGTCGTGAAGTATAGTTCCTTCTCCACTCGTGAACCCCTTCACGAGTCGTGAGAATCACCTTATTTGCTTCACTCGTGAATCCCTTCACGAGTCGAACTCCTTTTCACGACTGAATGAACTATCTTGAATGTTTTGCTCATAAGTTGAGCTATAGAACAGAAAATTGAGTGATTCTTTTTGCATTGAAAAATAGACTTCCATACCTATATTTCACATGAAGAAACCTAAGCTTGAATCTATCTCTATGTACATGTAATCTATAGTTGAATCCGGACTAGTTTTCTAGACTACTCTATGTAACAGAAATTGCTAGTATGAACAGATTGTTGCTACACTTGATAATATGATTCTTAAATTGATTGAGACAGCTAATTGCTTATGTGATAGAAAGTTAAATGAATAAGGCATGTAGTATGACTATCAATGAAGGAATTGTATGCATGCATATGCGTTCATTTGTGAATATGAATAAAGA
This sequence comes from Excoecaria agallocha, assembly GCA_037975025.1. NCBI lineage: Eukaryota > Viridiplantae > Streptophyta > Magnoliopsida > Malpighiales > Euphorbiaceae > Excoecaria > Excoecaria agallocha. Next base: position 13,942,254 of record CM075821.1, on the reverse strand, counting down.
TTAGAAAGGAATTATCGAACCATAAATGTAATTAATCTTTTGCATGATGGTCATATGCCAAATTGAGATAAACCTACACATGTAAATCTTATGACATGAAAGTGCACCTTTTGATATGCACTTGTGATATGAAAAAGAGAATAATTGCATGACCTTGGCATGTGTATATGCCATATGAAAACATGTTGATATTTTGTATAGCACATGACTTGAATGATGATAAAGGTATATATATATGTGTTGGAAACGTGCTCATAAGAATAAATCGACTATATGCGAATGTACCCATAGGTATGTACATTTATGATTATGTATATGAGTATATGAGCATGTAATTGCCCTATAAGATAGAAGATGAATTAGCATGACTATGAACATGTGAAATGCTTAATGAGGGCATGATATGATATGATGATTATATGTCATGCTTATATGATATGATGCAAATGATATAGTCATACAGATATAGATGAGCCAGATATATATCTTGGCATATGAAATGTGCATGTATCTGATTATGCACCAGAGAATTCACAGGTTGATAAGACTATGCATATGTGCAAACAGTATACTATGAATACAGTATTAAAATGTGAATTGAATACGAATATGGTTCCGCCTGTGATAGAGTTTTAGATGTGGATAGATAGGAGCCTATAGGGAAATTGCAGCTGCCATAGTTGGCCCATTTGGGTCCATAGTATATGATCCCGTTTGGATCATGATCAGCCCCATTTGGGTTGATATGCTACCCCATTTGGGTATGCTTGACCGGTCCATAGTACAATTGGCCCCTTTTGGGTCTATAGATTTGATATCTTCGGATATCCCTCATTTGATACCATTGTGTATCCATAGTTCCCGCATCCACTGATAAAGCTAAGGCAGGCTAAACGTTATTCATAGTAATGATCAAAAGTAAACAGTTAAAGTTATTTTGGCTAAAGATTGATATGTGGCTTATATTGTTGGTTTACCACAGGAATTATGCTTCAATTGAATATGTTCACATGGAATATTGCCATCTATATGAATTATGAAAAAGAAATATGTGTTTCTCTCTCTCGGGTACAATGCTTATGTACATGAGAATATGCTTATGCTTTAAAGTATATGTTATTGTTGCCATGTTATGTTGGACATGTTGATTATAATATATGAACATATTGTATATGTATGTTTTGATGGCCTTGTGTATGGCCATCCATCTGTAGATATTCCCCACTAAGCTTTATAGCTTAGCACGGGTTATTTATCCGTGTAGGTACCTTCTAGAAAGACTTTTGCTCAGGGACATTCTCTGCATCAGGAAGGGCCAACCATCGACTTATAACCTTGATGTAGGATATTTTGTAATACAGCTATCATATGTTTTGTATAATGGCCAGTCATATTTTGATATGTATATAACCTATGTGGGATAATGTAACTCACCAGTAGTAAAGCTACGAAAGAACATGTGTGCATGTGATATGCATGAAGTAATATCCATATAGTTAGTATGCATGATACTAAGCATGAAATGAAAAACAGGAACAGACAGGTGGCACAAATAATAGTATATGAAATCGTATGGCATGATTAATGGCTAAGTGATGGTTAATTGAACATGTAGTATGAGCATGATTAATAGTATTCATGATACATGTGAATATAGGGTATTTGCATGAGGGGTGCTACAGTGGAACCCGGATAAATCAGTGCATGTATGTCAGAATCAAAGAGATAAAAAATACCAGCTATAACTTCTGAAGCACTCTTATCCTCTCTAGCTTTCATTGCATAAGCCCAAATAGGAACAACTGGAGCTGTGGGCCTATCAACTGATTCGAAAATGTTCCTAGACTGGGATCCCTGATGCCTCAATCCCCCATGTCCTCTTCCTCTACCTCTACCTAAAGATGGTGCATTATAAGTTCCTCTACTGTCCTACTGTCCAACACCCTGATCCCTCTTCGAAGGACAATTTGCCATGAAGTGATCGGTACCACCACACTTGAAACATGCCCCAGTCAATTTCCTGCAACTATCCCAATGTTGCCTAGAACAATGGGGACACACTGGAGGTTGCCCCTACTCTATTTCCCTGAAGCTTTCCTTCCCTGCTTAGACACTGCAGATGATTCTTGTCTCCTGTCCCTTTTTGTAGAACTATAGCCAGACTCAGCTAGCTGATTTCCTTTGGCTACTTTAGCTCTCTTTCCTGTGAAAGATCCACCCTTGGATCTACTCCTTCTCTGTTCTTTCTCCCTTTTTACAATTTCATTCTTTTCAATTCACAAGGCTGCTGTAACCAGTTGAGTGAAGTTAACCACTTGCAAGGATTTAGATCCAATTAACTTTTCTCTGATATGATATTTTAACCCATCCTCAAACTGTCTACATTTAAAAGCATCAGTTAACATCTCATCAGGAACATATTTACACAAGTGACTCAATTCTTGATCATACTCAGCCACAGACATAACTCTCTGCTTCAAGTTAAGAAACTACTTTAACTTCTCTTACTTGTACGCCTCAGTAACATACTTTTTTCTTGAATTCAACTGTGAAAAATTCCCATATAAGAGAATCTGGTAACTGGGGTTGCTTCAACACCAACTTCCACCAATCATAAGCAACTCCCTGTAATAAGGACACAACACAAGATGCCTTATGACCCACTGGACAGTGGATTTCATCAAAAATTCTCTCTAACCTTTCCAGCCAAAATTTAGCTTCCTCAGACTGTTCCAGATTAGTGCTTAAAAACTCTTCAGCACCATGCTTCCTAATTTTAGATATTGGAGCTTTGGGTGTTGTCATCCTTTGAAGAATTTGAGCCATATCCTCTGATATCTTTAACAATGTTTATACAGGGATAGCTGATGGAACCTCATTTGGATTGGATGATGATGATCCAGGATTGGAGGGATTGGTTTTAACCAGCCTGTTAATTTCAGCTGATTCCTCAAAAGTATCTCTAGAGCTCTCCATCTTCGATCTATAAGAAAATAGGGACTTCTGCATCAGGCCAACAAAACACTATATCATACTATAAAATCCTAGGTTCATTTTTACCTAGAAAAGGCTAAACCTAGGCTTTGATACCACAAATTGAAGCACCCTCTATGCAAAACCCTATTTATCTGATAATTTGATTACTATTAATCATGATTATGCAATATATTTGTTTATCTATCATTTTACCCTTAATCATGTCATATTGTTCATAAACTTATATATGTGCTAATAGTCTATTCTTGTATTGTATTTCATACTTAGTATCATGCATACTATACTATATGAATATTACTTTATGTATATCACATGCACTCATACTCTTCTTAGCTTTACTACTTGTGAGTTACAACCTTTCTCTTAAGTTATATACATCTTATAACATAACTGGCCATAAAGCAAAACATATGATAATACTAATAAAATAAAAAAACATCCTACAACAAGATTAACAGTCGGTAGTTGGCCCTTCCTGATGCAGAGATCGTCCCTGAGCAAAAGTCTTGGTAATGGTACCTACACGGATAAATAACCCGTGCTAAGCTATAAAGCTTAGTGGGGAATATCTATAGATGGATGACCACTCACAACGGTCATCAAAATATACATACAATGTGTGTATAAATAACATGTACAACATATTATGTTAATAATAACCAATATTTAAAGCATAAAACATATACTCATGTACCTAAACATTGTACCCAAAAGAGTAACAAATATTCTCATATTCATAATTCATATAGATAGCAATTTCCCATGTATACATATTCAAATGAAACATAATTCCTGTGGGTAAACCCATAATATAATCCACAACATCAATCTTCAGTCAAATAACTTTAACTGTTTAATTGTGATCGTTACTATGGATAACGTTTAGCCTGCCTTAGCTTTATCAGTGGATAACGGGAACTATGGATACACATCAGTATCAAAAAGAAAGATATCCGAAGATATCATATCTATAGACCCAAACGGGGCCAAACTGTACTGTGGACTGGTCAAACAGAACCAAACGAGGTCGCCTATCAAACCAAACAGGGCTGATCATGATCCAAACGGGATCATATATACTATGGACCCAATTGGGCAAAACTATGGCAGCTGCAATTTCCCTATAGGTGCCTATCTATCCACATCTAAAACTCTATCACAGGCAGAACTATATTCGTGTTCAATTCACATATTAAGACTGTATTCATAGTATACTGTTTGTACATATATAGAGTCTTGTAAAACTATAAGTTCTCTGGTGCATAAATAGATATATGCACATTTCATAAGCCAAGTTACACAATTAGCTCATCAATTTTGTGTGACTATAAATTTGCATCATGACATATAGGCATGACATATAATCATCATATCATATACTTGATCATGTTCTCATTAAGTTTCTCACATGTTCATAGTCATGTCACAACATTTTCTATCTCATAGGGCAATTACATGCTCATACATTCATGTACATAATCGTAAATGTACATACCTGTAGGTACATTCGCATATAACAGGCTTATTCCTATAAGCATGTTTACCAATATTAATATATGTATTTATCATCATTCAGATCATGTGCACTTTCATGTCATAGGATTACATATGTACACATCAATTAGGCATATGACAATCATGTACAGGTCTAATTACATGTGTAGGTTAGATATTTCATCACGAATCTTTATTCATATACACAACGAATGTAAATGTATGCATATAATTCTTTCATCGATAGTCATATTACATGCCCTGTCCAATTTATTTTACTATCATAAAAACAACTATTCATCTCAATTTAATTAGTAATCATAAAGTCAAGTGCATCAACTATCTGTATAGGGCAGCATTCCGGACTCAACTTGTGATCCACATTTGGAAAGGAAAAAGTCATTTTTTTGGCAAGATGATCTTCCACAATTTTATCCCCCTATGTGTCTAGTTTCCAGAGCATCAAAAGTCATCTCCATATCTGACCTATAGCTTGAGTTATTTGAAAAATACTATAGGCTATTTTAAAACCAAATAGTGTGGACTGTCATTTAGAACAATTTATAATGTAAAATTTAGAAGGATTTAAACCAACATTTCTTCATCAAAGTTAGACTTTCATGTCTCTAAGTTTTCCATAATTTCATTTTGTAACATTTCAACATCTCTACAAAAAGATATGCCCATTACTGTAAATTCTGTTTCTGTGTTCAGTCTAGGGAACTAGTCCGAATTCAATCTTAAATTCCATGTAATTAAAGGCAGATTTAAGCCTAGGTTCCTTCACATGAAATATATGTATAGAAGTCTATTTTCTAATACAAAAAGAATCATTCAATTTGCTGTTCTATAGCAGATAAGTCATTCAGTCATGATGATATGTTCGACTCATAAAGAGATTCACGAGTGAAGCTTATAAGGCTAATACTCACGTCTCGTGAAAAGGTTCACGAGTGGAGAAGAAAATCTATACTTCACGACTTGTAAAGAGGTTCATGAGTCGGACTAAAATTCACGTCTCGTGTAGATCTTTACGAGTGAACCCAACATTCCCAGAGGAAGAAGATGCACGACTCGTAAAGAGCTTTACGAGTCGGAGAAAAGTTCACGACTAGTGAAGACATTCACGACTCGGCAAGGACAATCTTCTTCAACCTCACATCGCTAAAATCCAGCAAAACGTAACTTTGAATTCTGTAAATCAAACCCAGTTCTAGCAATCAATTTCACATGCAATATGAACAGCCTAAATTCCCATACCTTGGCCGAAAAACACAATAACACTGTGACGCAAAGGGTTGGTTACACATATATCATATTCCAGTTCATGAACAATAGACTCATTTCTACCCATATCCCCAGTCAAACATAAGAATGAGTGGAACCCGGATCAATCAGTGCATGTATGTCAGAATCAAAGAGATAAAAAATACCAGCTATAACTTCTGAAGCACTCTTATCCTCTCCAGCTTTCATTGCATAAGCCCAAATAGGAACAACTGGAGCTGTGGGCCTATCAGCTGATTCAAAAATGTTCCTAGACTAGGATCCCTGATGCCTCGATCCCCCATGTCCTCTTCCTCTACCTTTACCTAAAGATGGTGCATTATAAGTTCCTCTACTGTCCTACTGTCCAACACCCTGATCCCTCTTCGAAGGACAATTTGCCATGAAGTGATCGGTACCACCACACTTGAAACATGCCCCAGTCAATTTCCTGCAACTATCCCAATGTTGCCTAGAACAATGGGGACACACTGGAGGTTGCCCCTACTCTATTTCCCTGAAGCTTTCCTTCCCTGCTTAGACACTGCAGATGATTTTTGTCTCCTGTCCCTTTTTGCAGAACTATAGCCAGACTCAGCTAGCTGATTTCCTTGGGCTACTTTAGCTCTCTTTCCTGTGAAAGATCCACCCTTGGATCTACTCCTTCTCTGTTCTTTCTCCCTTTTTACAATTTCATTCTTTTCAATTCACAAGGCTGCTGTAACCAGTTGAGTGAAGTTAACCACTTGCAAGGATTTAGATCCAATTAACTTTTCTCTGATATGATATTTTAACCCATCCTCAAACTGTCGACATTTAAAAGCATCAGTTAACATCTCATCAGGAACATATTTACACAAGTGACTCAATTCTTGATCATACTCAGCCACAGACATAACTCTCTGCTTCAAGTTAAGAAACTACTTTAACTTCTCTTGCTTGTACGCCTCAGTAACATACTTTTTTCTTGAATTCAACTGTAAAAAATTCCCATATAAGAGAATCTGGTAACTGGGGTTGCTTCAACACCAACTTCCACCAATCATAAGCAACTCCCTGTAATAAGGACACAACACAAGATGCCTTATGACCCACTGGACAGTGGATTTCATCAAAAATTCTCTCTAACCTTTCCAGCCAAAATTTAGCTTCCTCAGACTGTTCCAGATTAGTGCTTAAAAACTCTTCAGCACCATGCTTCCTAATTTTAGATATTGGAGCTTTGGGTGCAGTCATCCTTTGAAGAATTTGAGCCATATCCTCTGATATATTTAACAATGTTTATACAGGGATAGCTGATGGAACCTCATTTGGATTGGATGATGATGATCCAGGATTGGAGGGATTGGTTTTAACCAGCCTGTTAATTTCAGTCGATTCCTCAAAAGTATCTCTAGAGCTCTCCATCTTCGATCTATAAGAAAATAGGGACTTCTGCATTAGGCCAACAAAACACTATATCATACTATAAAATCCTGGGTTCATTTTTACCCAGAAAAGGCTAAACCTAGGCTTTGATACCACAAATTGAAGCACCCTCTATGCAAAACCCTATTTATCTGATAATTTGATTACTATTAATCATGATTATGCAATATATTTGTTTATCTATCATTTTACCATTAATCATGTCATATTGTTCATAAACTTATATATGTGCTAATAGTCTATTCTTGTATTGTATTTCATACTTAGTATCATGCATACTATACTATATGAATATTACTTTATGTATATCACATGCACTCATACTCTTCTTAGCTTTACTACTTGTGAGTTACAACCTTTCTCTTAAGTTATATACATCTTATAACATAACTGGCCATAAAGCAAAACATATGATAATACTAATAAAATAAAAAAACATCCTACAACAAGATTAACAGTCGGTAGTTGGCCCTTCCTGATGCAGAGATCGTCCCTGAGCAAAAGTCTTGGTAACGGTACCTACACGGATAAATAACCCGTGCTAAGCTATAAAGCTTAGTGGGGAATATCTATAGATGGATGACCACTCACAACGGTCATCAAAATATACATACAATGTGTGTATAAATAACATGTACAACATATTATGTTAATAATAACCAATATTTAAAGCATAAAACATATACTCATGTACCTAAACATTGTACCCAAAAGAGTAACAAATATTCTCATATTCATAATTCATATAGATAGCAATTTCCCATGTAAACATATTCAAATGAAACATAATTCCTGTGGGTAAACCAATAATATAATCCACAACATCAATCTTCAGTCAAATAACTTTAACTGTTTAATTGTGATCGTTACTATGGATAACGTTTAGCCTGCCTTAGCTTTATCAGTGGATAACGGGAACTATGGATACACATCGGTATCAAAAAGAAAGATATCCAAAGATATCATATCTATAGACCCAAACGGGGCCAAACTGTACTGTGGACCGGTCAAACAGAACCAAACGGGGTCGCCTATCAAACCAAACAGGGCTGATCATGATCCAAACGGGATCATATATACTATGGACCCAATTGGGTAAAACTATGGCAGCTGCAATTTCCCTATAGGTGCCTATCTATCCACATCTAAAACTCTATCGCATGCAGAACTATATTCGTGTTCAATTCACATATTAAGACTGTATTCATAGTATACTGTTTGTACATATATAGAGTCTTGTAAAACTATAAGTTCTCTGGTGCATAAACAGATATATGCACATTTCATAAGCCAAGTTACACAATTAGCTCATCAATTTTGTGTGACTATAAATTTGCATCATGACATATAGGCATGACATATAATCATCATATCATATACTTGATCATGTTCTCATTAAGTTTCTCACATGTTCATAGTCATGTCACAACATTTTCTATCTCATAGGGCAATTACATGCTCATACATTCATGTACATAATCGTAAATGTACATACCTGTAGGTACATTCGCATATAACAGGCTTATTCCTATAAGCATGTTTACCAATATTAATATATGCATTTATCATCATTCAGATCATGTGCACTTTCATGTCATAGGATTACATATGTACACATCAATTAGGCATATGACAATCATGTACAGGTCTAATTACATGTGTAGGTTAGATATTTCATCACGAATCTTTATTCATATACACAACGAATGTAAATGTATGCATATAATTCTTTCATCGATAGTCATATTACATGCCCTGTCCAATTTATTTTACTATCATAAAAACAACTATTCATCTCAATTTAATTAGTAATCATAAAGTCAAGTGCATCAACTATCTGTATAGGGCAGCATTCCGGACTCAACTTGTGAGCCACATTTGGAAAGGAAAAAGTCATTTTTTTTACAAGATGATCTTCTACAATTTTATTCCCCTATGTGTCTAGTTTCCAGAGCATCAAAATTCATCTCCATATCTAACCTATAGCTTGAGATATTTGAAAAATACTATAGGCTGTTTTAAAACCAAATAGTGTGGACTGTCATTTAGAACAATTTATAATGTAAAATTTAGAAGGATTTAAACCAACATTTCTTCATCAAAGTTAGACTTTCATGTCTCTAAGTTTTCTAGAATTTCATTTTGTAACATTTCAACATCTCTACAAAAAGATATGCCCATTACTGTAAATTCTGTTTCTGTGTTCAGTCTAGGGAACTAGTCCGAATTCAATCTTAGATTCCATGTAATTAAAGGCAGATTTAAGCCTAGGTTCCTTCACATGAAATATATGTATAGAAGTCTATTTTCTAATACAAAAAGAATCATTCAATTTGCTGTTCTATAGCAGATAAGTCATTCATTCATGATGATATGTTCGACTCATAAAGAGATTCACGAGTGAAGCTTATAAGGCTAATACTCACGTCTCGTGAAAAGGTTCACGAGTGGAGAAGAAAATCTGTACATCACGACTTGTAAAGAGGTTCATGAGTCGGACTAAAATTCACGACTCATGTAGATCTTTACAAGTGAACCCAACATTCCCAGAGGAAGAAGATGCACGACTCGTAAAGAGCTTTACGAGTCGGACAAAAGTTCACGACTAGTGAAGACATTCACGACTCGGCAAGGACAATCTTCTTCAACCTCACATTGCTAAAATCCAGCAAAACGTAACTTTGAATTCTATAAATCAAACCCAGTTCCAGCAATCAATTTCACATGCAATATGAACAGCCTAAATTCCCATACCTTGGCTGAAAAACCCAATATCTTCAACCTTTAGCAATACCTTTTCCTTTGCTCTTCCTTCCTTCCTCTTCTCCTTCACAAAAATCATTGACATTCAAGTTCCAGCACACAGTCAACGTTTTCCTCATTTAAAATGATAAGAAGAAGAAGAAGAAGAAGAAGAAAAAGAAAAAGAAGAAAAAGAAGAAGAAGAAGATGAAGATGATGATGATGATGCTGAAGGGCACATTGATAGATTAATTACCTTAGTTCAATGCCTTAAACTCTTGATTAACCAACATGCACAATTTCCTCTTCAAGATTACTTAAGAAGTCAACTTTGAATCATAAAAGAGAGAGAAAGAAAAACATTTCTGCATTTTCTTAAAGAAATGACGTCCCACTCTTTCTTCTCTCTCTTTAAAGTTGGCTTTTTATAATAGCAAGGGATAATTCCCTCTCTAGTCCTTTAACCTTTTGCATGCTACAAAATAACCTAGCTAATCTTTGCATGTTAAACTTTAACCTCTACATTTAATTCCTTTCAAACATTAACCTATCAATTTATTCCTTCTCTCAAATTGACCTTTAAATATTCATTTCTATCCACATTTGACCCTTGAGTTTTCGAAACTATAAATTTACCCCAAATTAATACTTTTCACTTTAATTGCACCCTCAATTAATATTAAACCATGCTTTAAAATTTTATTCTCATTCAAATAACATAATAACATGATAATTTACCTCATCTTGACACATACTTATACAAATTCCTCATTTAATTTAATCTTAATCAAATAAAAATCCCATTCAAATATGCAAATTAGATTAGGGTCATGTTAGGGGCCTTACAATTCTCTCCCCCTTAAGAATTTCGTCCTCAAAATTCATACATATTTTGAATAAGTGAGAATGTTGTTCTTTCATCGTTGTTTCTGGCTCCCAAGTAACTTATTCTAAATCGTGATGTTGCCAGAGCACTTTAACAAGTGGAATTTTCTTATTCCTTAGCTGTCTAACTTCTCTAGCCATAATTGCTATAGGCTCTTCATCATAAGTGAAATCTGGCTGTACTTGCACATCTTGAACTGGTATCACATGGGATTCATCTGATCGATACCTCCGTAGCATAGAAACATGAAACACATCATGGAGTTTGGCTAGTTCCATAGGAAGAGCCAACCTGTATGCTACTGGCCCAACTCTTTGTAGAATCTCATATGGGCCGATAAACTCGGGCTCAATTTACCCTTTTTCCCAAATCTCAATACCTTTCTCCAAGGGGACACCTTCAAAAACACTTTGTCAACCACTTGATATTCCAATGTCTTTCCTTTTTAAATCAGCATACGACTTCTGTCTATCACTAGATTCCTTCAATCTATGCTTGATAACTTGTACCCTTTCTTCTGCATCTTTAACAATATCTGGACCAATGACTCTGCACTCTGACAATTCAGTCCAGTAAAAAGGAGTTCTACATTTTCGGCCATACAAGGCCTTATAAGGTGCCATCTCGATGCTCCTTTGATAACTGTTATTGTAAGCGAACTCCATTAAAGCTAAATATCTATTCCAACTTCATGCAAAATTCAAAACACATCCTCTCATCATATCTTCTAAAATTTGGATAACCCATTCAGATTGACCATCCGTCTGAGGGTGGAATGCTGTATTATAATGGAGCTGAGTTCCTAGTGCTTGTTGCAAACTCTGGCAGAATCTCAATGTGAATCTCGAATCACGATTAGAGATTATTGACACTGGAATGCCATGCAGTCTAACAATCTCATTTACATAAAGTTCTGCCAGTTTATCCATAGGGTAATCCATCCAAACTGGTATGAAATGAGCTGATTTAGATAGCTTATCAACTATAACCCATACTGCATCATGCTTTTTCTGTGTAAGGGGCAATCCTGTTAAAAGTCCATGGTGATATCCTCCCATTTCCACTGTGGAATTGGGATGGGGGTTCAACAAACCAGAGGGTAACTGGTGCTCTGCTTTCACCTACTGACAAGTCAAACATTTGGAGACATATGCTACCACATCTTTCTTCATGCCAGGCCACCAATAACCTTGTTTCAAATCCTAGTACATCTTATTCCCACCAGGGTACATAGTAAATATTGTATTGGGAGCCTCATTCAATATTGTTCTTCTTAATTCTTTGTCATCAGGAACATATAATCTATTATGGTAATACACACCCCCATCCTCTTTCACTGAATACTCAAACTGGGTCCCTTTATGCGCAGACTTCGAAATCTGTTGCAACCTTTCATCATGTTTCTGAGCATCGATCACTGCTTGCTTCAAACAAGGTCTAATCTTCAACTGTGCTATTAAAGCACCATCATAAACAAGTTTCCATCTACAGTGATGTGCAATCATAGCAACCGTCATTTTACTACTTAAGGCATCAGTTATAACATTAGCTTTGCCTGGATGGTAATCCACTATACAATTATAATCTTAAATAGTTCTAACCATCTTCGCTGCCTAAAGTTAAGTTCCTTTTGAGTAAGCAAATATTTGAGACTTGTGATCTGTATAGATTCTGCACTTTTCCCCATACAAATAATGTCGCCAAATTTTTAAGGCAAACACTACTGCTGCTAACTCTAAGTCATGGGTTGGATAGTTTTGCTCATGCTGCTTCAACTACTTAGATGCATAGGTAATTACTTTACCATCTTGCATTAACACACACCCCAAGCCAACTTTGGAAGCATCACTATACATAGCATACTACTTTCCTGTAACTAGTTGTGTCAAAACTGGAACCTCTACCAAATATTTCTTCAACTGATCAAAGCTTGCTTGACACCGGTTAATCCACTCAAACTTTATGCCCATTCTCAATAGTTTAGTGAGTGGTGCAGCTATAACTAAAAAGCCTTTCACAAAGCGATGGTAATAACCTACTAAGCCCAGAAAACTTCTCACTTTTGTCACATTTCGAGGCGGCTTCCAATTCACTATAGCCTTAATTTTTACTGGATCCACTCTAATGCCTTCAAAAGATACTACATGACCAAGGAAAGAAACTTCCTTAAGAAAAAAATCACATTTGCTCAGCTTAGCATATAACTTATTCTCGCTCAGAGTCTGTAAAATAATTCTCAAGTGTTCAGCATGTTTCGCTTCATTTCTCGAATACACCAAAATGTCATCTATGAATACAACAACAAATTGATCCAAGTAGGGTCTAAATACCATATTCATAAGATCCATAAATGCAGCCGGTGCATTTGTTAACCCAAATGGCATCACCAGAAACTCATAATGCCCATATCGAGTTCTAAAGGCTTTTTTGGAAACATCCACATCCTTAGCCCGAAGTTGATAATAACCCATTCGCAAATCAATCTTGGAAAACACTCCAGCACCTTTCAACTGATCAAATGAATCTTCAATTCTAGGTAAAGGGTACTTATTTTTCACTGTTACCCTATTTAACTGTTTGTAACCTATACACATCCTTAAAGACCCATCTTTTTTCTACACAAATAAAATCGGTGCACCCCAAGGTGATGCACTATGCCTAATGAAGCCTTTGTTAAGCAACTCCTGTAGTTAAACCTTTAGTTCCTTCAATTCCAAAGGAGCCATCCTGTAGGGTGCCTTCGAAATAGGAGCTGTACCAGGTAGAATTTCTATAGACAATTCAACATCCCTTTCAGATGGAAGACTAGGTAAGTCTTCAGGGAATACATCAGGAAATTATTTCACCACTGGAATCTCTTGGAGATTCACAATCTCTTTTCTTGAATCAAGCACAAGTGCTAAGAAAGCTTCACACCCTTTTCTCAGAAATCGCTTAGCTTGCATAGCTGTTATTACATTAGCTATGGGTTTAGATTGAATGCCCTGAACTAAAGTTTCTTTACCATCAGTACCAATAAGAGTTACAGTTTTAGCTTCACAATTAATGACTGCATGATGTCTAGATAGCCAATCCATATCCAGTATAATATTACACTCTCAAAATGGCAATTCAATAAGATCAGCAAGAAATTCTTTCCCTTGAATTACAATAGGACACTATTTATGCACTCTATTAATAACAACACTATGACCCAAAGGGTTAGTTACACATATATCATATTCCAGTTCATGAACAGTAGACTTATTTCTACCCATATCCCCAGTGCAAACATAAGAATGAGTGGAACCAGGATCAATCAGTGCATGCATGTCAGAATCAAAGAGAGAGAAAATACCAGCTATAACTTTTAAAGCACTCTAATCCTCTCTAGCTTTCATTACATAAGCCCGAATAGGAACAACTAGAGCTGTGGGCCTATCAACTGATTCAAAAATGTTCCTGGACTGGGATCCCAATGATGGAATATGACATGGTATGAATGTGATGATAATGCAGCGGAAAAAACAAAATTTTTCATCATACATACCATACAAATCCAAAGCAAGAAACGAAACATGCAATTTTAGGGTTTTTGAAACTTACAACTTTTTATGCCTTTTAAATCTTGAATTTGGTGATGACCAGCAACTAAGATGAATTTGTCCGCCTTAGATCTCGATCACCAATGCCAAGGAACAGCCTTTTACGCCACTTCCTCTATTCTCACACACACAATTGCACTGTCGGCTTAAAATCGAGATTGCTAGCTCTCTTTTAAGGAATTGTATAATGGCTATAGTTTGAAGCTACAAAACTTGATTTTGTACTTCTCTTAGGTTGCTATTACTACCCAAGAACACAAGAAAATGAGGAACAATCCTTTCTTCTTGTGAAAATTAGACCAAAAGAATTAAGAGAGAGTGAGAGAGGAGTTTACGCCAAAACCTAGAAGAATTAGGGGTTCACGCCAAAACCAACTCTTTAGTCTCCTAGGGTTTTATTTCTTTATATATCATTATCTTTTTGGCAAGTGTTTGATCTGAATTTACTACCTCAAGATAATTAATTCAACCTCAATCACTTCCTAAAAATAAGTAATATATTTTGAATTAAACTCCTTTGAATTTAAAATTCAAATTTGAAATAAAACATAAGACATATTAATCAACTAAATCACTTAATAAATATTAAGCATGTGCCGAAATTCCTTTAATTTTTCTCTAGGAATTTCGGCCACTAATATTCCTAATAAAGTGATTTAATTTGATCATAAGTCTTTTAGGCTTTAATACTCAATTAATTAAATTAATGCAAGATATTTAATTAATTGAAATTAAACCTTATGGGCTGAATTTCTCTCTCTCATGGACCAAGGTCCAATAACAATTTTATAACCCATTACACACATTAATTTGACTTTAATTAAAAGCCCAAATTAATGCCCAATACATTATTTAAATATTTTAAGCCCAATGCTTTGTGTACGATCCTATAGGTCCATTTAATGTTGGCAATGAATTAATAAATTAATTCAAAGGTTATATATATTCTCTAGCAAGATATTATAGCATTCCAAATTAAATGAAAATGCATATGGCATTTAGTGACCTAATGCAGTTTTGCATAGTCCCTTACCCAAAATATCAGAATTAATATAAGGCATGGAACTAGTCATCCTTATATATATTAATTCCTTTCTTGATATTCCAGTGACACTGAACTCGCAGATAAATAATGATTACTCATTATTTCATCTCGGTATGGCCATACACTTCTCAGTTCACTGATCAAGTGGCCGATGATATTTTCTCTCTTATTGAAAGGGGTAATTCCTTCACTTCTCTCATGTTCTCTAACATGAATCAATGCATACCCAATCATACCCGTACTTGTCACTCTGTTACGAGCAAGTTAGGTGTATGTTAAAGTACACATTAATTCATAAAGAGTTTCATAGAGATTTTAGGTCTAAGAACTCCGATACAAAACTTGCATGTGAGAGACACTTATGACTTGTACCATATAGTGTTCTCATGAGGCGAATCGTATCCAGATACCATGTTTTTTAACATGTATCTATGATCTCTGATTGACACTCTTGTCCTAATGATCCGTAAGACAAAACTCATAATATCAGAGAGAGCATACTAGTCTTAATTCATTGTTATTCCCATAACAATGACTGACTAGGGATGTTTAGAATGAAGTCTCATTTGTTTCAAGGTCTTACAACCATGTGCCTCACACATGATAACTTAAACCGAAACGACATTCTTGGATAGTTTTATCAATTGACATGCACAGGAATACAAAAGATAAAACAAATGCCCTCATTTTATCAATTTTAAGTGTTTGGTTACAATGCATTGGGGCTAGGGCTTACACTAACAATCTCCCACTAGCACTAGTCCCAATTAGGTATAACCCTAAGACCGAACGCTCTTAAATGAGCTTCGTGCAGATATGGACGCAACTGTTTCATTAAAGGATCTACTACATTGTCTTCACTTGCTATCTTGCTAACCTTGACGTCCCCACAATCAATGATTTCTCTGATCAGGTGGTACCTCCTGAGTATGTGTTTGGATTTTTGGTGTGACCGGGGCTCCGTTGCCTGTGCAATGGCCCTGTTGTTGTCACAAAAAATTTCTAATGGATCTAGGATGCTTGGGACCACTCCTAATCCAGAAATTAAATTTTTAATCCAAACAACCTCTTTTGCAGCCTCACTTACTACAATATACTCAGATTCTGTAGTTGAGTCGGCAACGGTCTCTTGGATTGAGCTTCTCCAGCTGACAGCACCACCGTTCAAAACAAAAACGAATCTAGATTGCGATAGAATCCTAAGTGCTTGTCTGAAAAACAGCATCGGCATAACTTTGTATGACGAGCTCTTCTTGACCACCATACACCAAGAAGTATTCCTTAGTCCTTCGCAGGTACTTTAGAATCCCTTTAATAGCAGACCAGTGCTTCTCACCAGGGTCTTGCTGAAACCTACTGGTTATACTCAGTGCAAAAGCAACATCCAACCTAGTACATAACATAGCATATATGATAGATCCAATAGCAGATGCATATGGGATTCTACTCATGTTGTCCCTTTCCTCTTTGGTTTTAGGGCACTGTTATTTAGTCAAAGGAACTCCCAAAGCCAAAGGTATGTACCCTTTCTTTGAGTCTCCCATACTAAAATGCTTTAGTACTTTGTCTATGTACTTTTCTTGACTTAGTCCCAAGAGCCGATTCGATCTATCTCTATAGATTCAAATACCAAGTATTGTCTCGACTTCACCTAAGTCTTTCATTGAGAAACATTTTCCCAACCATTGCTTAACCTTTTGCAATGTTGGAATGTCATTCCCAATGAGAAGGATGTCGTCCACATATAGGACCAGAAATACTACTATGCTCCCACTAACCTTCTTGGACACACAAGGCTCATCTTCGTTCTTGATGAAGTCAAATTCTTTGACTGCCTCATCGAAACGAAGATTCCAACTTCAGGATGCTTGCTTTAATCCATAAATGGATTTTTGAAGCTTGCAAACCTTCTTAGGATGCTTGGGATTGACAAAACCCTCAGGCTGTGTCATATACACATCCTCAAATAAATTTCCATTGAGGAAAGCAGTTTTGACATCCATTTGCCATATCTCATAATCATGATATGCAGTTATGGCAAGCAAGATCCTAATGGATTTGAGCATGACTACATGGGAAAAGGTATCGTCATAGTCTACACCATGAGTTTGTCGAAAACCTTTTGCTACTAGTCTACCTTTGTAGGTCTTATCAGCTTTGAGTTTGAATAGCCACTTGCATTCAATTACCTTAGCACCTTCCGGTGGATCAACCAAGGTCCAAACCTGGTTATCGTACATTGATTGCATCTCGAATTTCATGGCTTCAAGCCAATTTTTCGAGTCTGGGCTCTCAATAGCTTCTCGGTAGGTAGTAGGATCCTCACGATCTACTAACTCAATAGTGTCACTGTCAATGATTAGAAATCCATATCTCTCAATCTCCTGACGTACCCTATCGGACCTTCTAGGTTCTTGTGTAATGGGTTCTTGTTCCACAACTGGTTGTGAACTTGATCCCATTTCCAACTCATCCTCTATAGGAGTTTGTGGCCCTTGAATTTCTCCAAGTTCTACTTTACTCCCACTGTCTTTCTTGAGAAGGAACTCCTTTTCCAAGAAAATGGCCTTGCGAGCAACAAATACTTTGTTCTCGGCTTGTGAGTAAAAGTAGTATCCCTTTGTTTCTTTAGGATAACCCACAAACAAGCAGACACTGGATTTGGACTCTAGTTTGTCAGATGTTAATTTCTTAACATGTGCTTCATAGCCCCAAATCCTGAGAAAAGACATATTGGGTTCTTTCCCAGTCCATACCTCGTATGGTGTCTTCTCAACTGCTTTAGTTGGAGTACGGTACAATAGAAACGCAACAGTTTCTAATGCATAACCCCAAAAAGAGATAGGAAGATTAGCTTGACTCATCATAGATCGAACCATGTTGAACAGAGTTCGATTTCTCCTTTCGGACACACCATTCCATTGAGGTGTTCCAGGAGGAGTGAGCTGTGAAATAATACCACACTCCTTTAGATGACTGTCAAAATCTTGGCTTAAGTAGTCGCCGTCTCGATCTGATCGAATGGCTTTTATACTTTTGCCAAGTTGGTTTTCTACTTCGTTCTTAAACTCTTTGAATTTCTCAAAAGTTTCAGACTTGTACTTCATTAGATAAACATAGCCATATCCACTGAAGTCATCTGTGAATGTCACGAAGTAGCTAAAACCACCTCTAGCATGTGTACTTAAAGGTCCACATACATCGGTATGTATTAGTTCCAATAAGCCATTAGTCCTCTCACCTTTTTTATTAAAAGGACTCTTTGTCATTTTTCCATGCAAACATGGCTCACATGTGTCATAAGACTCTAAGTCGAATGACCCAAGCACTCCAATTTTGTGGAGTCTTGAAATGCATTTTTCGTTTGTATGTCCTAAACGACAATGCCAGAAGTAAGTAGGGTTCAATTCGTTTGATTTAACCCTCTTTGTATTAATGTTGTATATGGACTCTCTGTTTTGTAAATGAAGGATATAAAGGCCATTTTGCAACATGGCATTGCCATAAGAAATGCCTTGGCGACGAATATGAGCATTGCCATTTTTAATAACAAAATCAAATTCATCATTATCCAAACATGAAACTGAAATAATGTTTCTGCTCATAGCAGGCACATAATAACAATTATTCAAAACAATAGAAACTCTGGAAGGTAAAGTGAGGTGATAGTCGCCTATCTCCATGGCAGCAACTCGTGCTCCATTCCCCACACGGAGGTCCACTTCATTCTTCCCAAGTAACCGCTTATTTCTTAGCCCCTGAACATTTGAACAAATGTGAGAACCATAACCGGTATCCAATACCCAAGTGGTAGAAATAGAAAGGTTAATTTCAACAACAAAAATACCAGAACTGGACGCCTTGGCTCCATTCTTCTTTTGTTCTTCCTTGAAGAGAGCACAATTCTTCCTCTAATGCCCTATCTTGTTGCAATGGAAGCAAGTGCTCTCACTCTCTTTGAGCTTCTGCTCCTTGAGCTTGGATTGGGCCTGAGGTGCACTCCCACTTGACTTGAACCGAGTTAGGTCATTTTTGGGTTTTGCCTTTCCCTTTCCCTTTCCCTTAGCAGGTACCTTTTTAATGTCCCCTTGAACCATCAATACGGGATTGGTCTTTCGAATGTTCTCTTCAGCATTCTTAAGCATCTTATGGAGCTCAGTGACTGACTTGTTCATTGCATGCATGTTATAATTCATCACGAATGGATCATAATCATCATTCAATGATCCTAAGATCAAGTCAGTGGACAATTCCTTTGGTACTTGTACCTCAATCTTCTCAAGAGTATCAAGATACCCTTTCATCTTGAGTACATGGGTACTAACAGGAGTACCCATAGCCATCTTACAAGAAATTAAAGCCTTTGTTGTCACGAACCTCTCGTGACGAGCTTGCTCTTGGAACATCTCCTTGAGGTACACCATGATCGCATAAGCCTCTTAGTCCATAAATTGCTTTTGCAATTCAGGCACCATAGTGGCCAGCATCAGACAGGTCACATCATTGGAGTCGCTCTTCTTGGTCTCAAAAGTTTCTTTTTAAACCGCAGAGGTGTTCCTAGCAGGTTCTTCAGGCAAGGGTGCATCCAAAACATATGACTTTTTCTCTTGCTTAAGAACTATTCTTAAGTTTCAAGACTAGTCTATGAAATTGGAGCCATTCAATTTGTCCTTTTCAAGGACCGATCGCAATGAGAAATTGTTGTTTGAAGATGCCATTTTCAATCTACAATAAAATTTAGCAAGATTAAATGAGGTCTTATTTATGATCCCACAAACCGAATTAATATCCCTTTAAATAATTCGTGTTAGTGATTTAATGTGGGCCAAGATCCACTTTTCACAACAACTTATTAGTCAAGCCGAGCTTGTACACCTAATAAGTTAAGTTACTTAGGTAGGAGAACTCCAATCATGTCTCGTACATGACTCTTGGATCAAATGGGCTAACATTTTAAGATGTTATAGCACAAACCCATTTATTAGTTGCCTAGGTCCGGGCATCCCTTTACATGTTAAGTCTAACCTACATCCACAACCCATGCCTTACAAAGATAATCGGACGCATCTAGGACTCCTAGTCTACGTGACCGATGATCGATGCCTTGACATGTTTCGAATTAGGAAGGCAACTTTGTGACTTACTATTTTTAGGGATTCATTTTATTACGGCTTACATGACATACGCTTTGTCATCCATACATAACATGAATATATAAATAATTGTATAAAGTAAAGCATGACAAACATGGGCCCAAAAACTTACAACTAAGATTCTATACTATTACATAAGAATCTTCGAGTTGGGCTTCTCCACTCCGGTGGGCTTTATCTTGATTTATAAAGTCTTCAAGTATATTCTATTCTAAGAAATAAATGAAACTTTTACAATAAAATATAATAGCTCGCAGGCCATATTTAATTACAAAAACCCAGGGCCCATGAATGCACCATGCATATCCATTCATCACACCAAACTAGCAAATAAATATACATAGCATTCATGGATCAAACAAAGTCCAATTTTAATTAATTTAGCCAAGCCCATTAATGAAAATTGTGTACTTGAACCTTTAAGAGATGACCCCGTGATGGGCCTGGGCCGAAGCCCAATGGACTAAATCCTCTTATTGAATAAGTTCTCTTAAAAGACCAAAACACAAACTAGTTAGATTTGTGCCATAAATCAACTCTAGTATAATTTCCAATTTTGCCATTTTTAATTTTATGTCATCAAGCCCATAAACATTAAAAATAAATATAATATGTACCAACATGAATTAAAACACAAAATCATGAAGAACATATATATATGGTACACGGCATATAAAACAAACAAACAACAAAACTAGTTGTTTAATGCTTATGTGATGCCACAAAAAATGTACAAATATTTAAAACAATTTTATGAGTCATTTAATAAATTAAATAAGGTCATAAATATTGATTTAATATTCTGTACCATTTTAATCTAAATGTATTTTTACCATTTTAATCAAAACAAAACAAACAATGTTGATTAAACATGTAACAAACACAAACTAGACATAGTTTTAAGTGATTTTAAAATTAATCAATTAAATTGTCATGGACCAGAATTAAAACCAAATTTAAAATATGTCCAGACCTGATATTTAATCTTTAAAAATCACTTACAAACATTCCAAAATCGATTTTACATTTAATATTTAAAACTAGTTGTTAAACTTACAATTAACATGCCAAAATGCACCTAGTTTTAATATTAACATGTACCATCAGGTATTAGAAATTAAATCTGACCATTAATAGCTCCTAGAACATCTTAGGACAGTATATTAACATGTCATATTAATTATAATACCTATCTAATCAATTAAAATCGTTTTTACACCAAAACAATGCAAAAAACTCAAAACAGAAAATTTCAGATTTGCATGTTTTCATAATGACGATTTTTAATTAATTTTTTCATGCATCTAAAGCACTAAAATAAGCATGTTTAGGCTCTGATACCACTCATGGAATATGACATGGTATGAATGTGATGATAACACAGCGGAAATACAAAATTTTTCATCATACATACCATACAAATCCGAAGCAAGAAACGAAACATGCAATTTTAGGGTTTTTGAAACTTACAACTTTTGATGCCTTTTAAATCTTGAATTTGGTGATGAACAGCAACTAATATGACTTTGTCCCCCTTAGATCTCGATCACCAATGCCAAGGAACAGCCTTTTATGCCACTCCCTCTATTCTCACACACAATTGCACCGTCGGCTTAAAATCGAAATTGCTAGCTCTCTTTTAAGGTATTGTGTAATGGCTATAGTTTGAAGCTACAAAAATTGATTTTGTACTTCTCTTAGATTGCTATTACTACCCAAGAACACAAGAAAATGAGGAACAATCCTTTCTCCTTGTGAAAATTGGACCAAAAGAATTAAGAGAGAGCGAGAGAGGAGTTTACACCAAAACCTAGAAGAATTAGGGTTCACGCCAAAACAAACTCTTTAGTCTCCTAGGGTTTTATTTCTTTATATATCATTATCTTTTTGGCAAGTGTTTGATCTGAATTTACTACCTCAAGATAATTAATTCAACCTCAATCACTTCCTAAAAATAAGTAATATATTTTGAATTAAACTCCTTTGAATTTAAAATTCAAATTTGAAATAAAACATAAGACATATTAATCTACTAAATCACTTAATAAATATTAAGCATGTGCCAAAATTCCTTTATTTTTTCTCTAGGAATTTCGGCCACTAATATTCCTAATAAAGTGATTTAATTTGATCATAGTCTTTTAGGCTTTAATACTCAATTAATTAAATTAATGCAAGACATTTAATTAATTGAAATTAAACCTTATGGGCTGAATTTCTCTCTCTCATGGACCAAGGTCCAATAGCAATTTTATAACCCATTACACACATTAATTTGACTTTAATTAAAAGCCCAAATTAATGCCCAATACATTATTTAAATATTTTAAGCTCAATGCTTTGTGTGCGATCCTATAGGTCTATTTAATGTTGGCAATGAATTAATAAATTAATTCAAAGGCTATATATATTCTCTAGCAAGATATTATAGCATTCCAAATTAAATGAAAATGCATATGGCATTTAGTGACCTAATGCAATTTTGCATAGTCCCTTACCCATAAATATCAGAATTAATATAAGGCATGGAACTAGTGATCCTTATATATATTAATTCCTTTCTTGATATTCCAGTAACACTGAACTCTCAGATAAATAATGATTACTCATTATTTCATCTCGATATGGCCATACACTTCTCAGTTCACTGATCAAGTGGCCGATGATATTTTCTCTCTTATTGAGAGGGGTAATTCCTTCACTTCTCTCATGCTCTCTAACATGAATCAATGCATACCCAATCATACCCGTACTTGTCACTCTGTTATGAGCACATTAGGTGTATGTCAAAGTACACATTAATTCATAAAGAGTTTCATAGAGATTTCAGGTCTAAGAGCTCCGATACAAAACTTGCATATGAAAAACACTTATGACTTGTACCATGTAGTGTTCTCATGAGTGGATCGTATCCAGATATCATGTTCTTTAACATGTATCTATGATCTCTGATTGACACTCTTGTCCTAATGATCTATAAGACAGAACTCATAATATCAGAGAGAGCATACTAGTCTTAATTCATTGTTATTCCCATAATAATGACTGACTAGGGATGTTTAGAATGAAGTCTCATTTGTTTCAAGGTCTTACAACCATGTGCCTCACACATGATAACTTAAACCGAAATGACATTCTTGGATAGTTTTATCAATTGACATGCACAAGAATACAAAAGATAAAACAAATGCCTCATTTTATTAATTTCAAGTGTTTTTTATAATGCATTGGGGCTAGGGCTTACACTAACACCCAGATGCCTCGATCCCCCATGTTCTCTTCCTCTGCCTCTACCTGAAGATGGTGCATTATAAGTTCCTCTACTGCCTTGTTGTCCAACACCCTGATCCCTCTTCGAAGGACAATTTGCCATGAAGTGATCAGTACCACCACACTTGAAACATGCCCCAGTCAATTTCCTATAACTATCCCAATGTTGCCTAGAACAATGGGGACATACTGGAGGTTGCCCCCCACTCTGCTTTCCTAAAGCTTCCCTTCCTCTCTTAGACACTGCAGATGATTCTTGTCTCCTATCCCTTTTTGCAGAACTATAGCCATACTCAGCTGGCTGATTTCCTTGGGCAACTCTAGCTCTCTTTCCTGTGAAAGATCCACCCTTGGACCCATTCCTTCTCTGTTCTTTCTCCCTTTTTGCAATTTCATTCTTTTCAATTCGCAAGGCTGCTGTAACCAGTTGAGTTAAGTTAACCACTTGCAAGGATGTAGATATAATTGTTAGTATAAGCCCTAGCCCCAATAGATTGTAATAAAACATTTGAGTTAATAAATGAGGCATTTGTTTTATCTTTTGTATTCCTGTGCATATCAATTGATAGAACTATCCAAGAATGTTGGATCAGTTTAAGTTATCATGTGTGAGGCACATGGTTGTAAGACCTTGAAACAAAAGAGACATCATTCTAAATATCCCTAGTCAGTCATTGTTATGGGAATAACAATGAATTAAGACTAGTATGCTCTCTCTGATAAGTTGAGTTCTGTCTTACGGATCATAAGCACAAGAGTGTCAATCAGAGATCATAGATACATGTTTAGAACATGGTATCTGGATTCGATCCATTTATGAAAACACTACATGGTATAAGTCATAAGTGTTTCTCATATGCAAGTTTTGCATTAGAGTTCTTAGACCTAAAATCTCTATGAAACTCTTTATGTATTACTGTATACTTTGACATACACCTAACGTGCTTGTAACAGAGTGACAAGTATGGGTATGCTTGGGTATACATTGATTCATGTTCGAGAACATGGGAGACGTGAAGGGATTACCCCTCTCAATAAGAGAGAAAATATCATCGGCCACTTGATTAGTGAACTGAGAAGTGCATGGCCATATCGAGATGAAATAATGAGTAATCATTATTTATCAGAGATTTCAGTGTCACTGGAATATCAAGAAAGGAATTAATTTATATAAGGGTGACTAGTTCCATGCCTTATATTAATTCAGATATTTTTGGGTAAGGGACTATGCAAAATTGCATTAGGTCATAAAATGTCATATGCATTTTCATTTAATTTGGAATGCTATAATATCTTACTGGAGAATATTTATAGCCTTTGAATTAATTTATTAATTCATTGCCAACATTAAATGGACCTATAGGATCGCACATAAAGCATTGGGCTTAAAATATTTAAATTAAGTATTGGGCATTAATTTGGACTTTTAATTAAAGTCAAATTAATGTGTGTAATGGATTATTAGATTGCTATTGGACCTTGGCCCATGAGAGAGAGAAATTCATCCCACAAGATTTAATTTCAATTAATTAAATGTCTTGTATTAATTTAATTAATTGAGTTTTAAAGCCTAAAAGAATTATGATCAAATAAATCACTTAAATAGGAATACTATTGGCCGAAATTCCTAGAGAGAAATCAAGGAATTTCGGCATATCCTTTATATTAATTAAGTAGTTTATTTGATTAATATGAATTGTATATTCCTATTTAATTAAGTGGTTAATTTGATTAATATATCTTTTGTTTTTATCTTGGATAAATTAAAAGAGTTTTTATCAATAAATATTACTTATTTTAATTAAGTGATAAAGGCAAATATTAATTATCTTTAGCTAATATTAATTATCCTAAGGTAGTATATTTGAGATTTATCACTTAATAAATAAGATAATATATATATTGGATGAGAGAGAAAAGCAAAAAAAACCTAATTTTGTGTGGCGTGAATAGTAACTCGTGAATAGTAACTCTCTCTCACAATTTTATTTTGGCCAATTTTTCACAAGGAGAAAGGATTGTTCCTCATTTTTTTGTAATCTTGGGTAGTAATAGCAACCTTAGAGAAGTGAAAAATCAAATTTTGTAGCTTCAATCAATTGTCATTACACGATACTTAAACAGAGAGGTAGCAATCTCGATTTTAAGCCGTCTTTGCAATTGTGTGTGTGAACATAGAGAAGAGTGGCATAAAGGCTGTTCTTTTGGCATTGGCAAAGAAGATTAAAGGTTGATAAATCACTCTTGATTGCTGGTCATCACCAAAAACAAATATTGAAGTGCATCTAAAGTTGTAAGTTTTACAACCCTAAAATTGCATGTTTCGTTTCTTGCTTTTGAATTGTATGGTATGTATGATAAAATTTTTTGTTTTTCCGCTGTGTTATCATCACCATCATACCATGTCATATTCCATCAGTGGTATCAGAGACTAAACATGCTTATTTTATTGCTTTAGATGCATGAATTATTTAATCAAAAATCATTTTTATATATACATGTAATGCTGAAATTTTCTGTTCTGAGTTTTTTACATTATTTTGGTGTAAAAACGATTTTAATAGATTAGTTAGGTATTATAATTAATATGACATGTTAATATACTGTCCTAAGATGTTATTAGGGCTGGTAATGGTCGGATTTAATTATTTATACCTAATGGTACATGTTAATAACGAAACTAGGTGCTAATTGGCATGAAAATTGCTAGTTTAACAACTATTTTTCAAAATTAAATGTAAAATGATTTTGGCATGTTTGTAAGTGATTTTTAAAGATTAATTATAAGGTCTAGACATATTTTAAATTTGGTTTTAATTCTGGTCCATGACAATTTAATTAATTAATTTTAAAATCTCTTAAAACTATGACTAGTTTGTGTTTGTTACATGTTTAATCAACAATTTTTGTTTTGGTTTGATTAAAATGGTATAAACACATTTAGATCAAAATGGTACAGAACATTAACTAAATGTTTATGACCTTATTTAAATGATTAAATGACTCATAAAATTGATTTAAGTGTTTGTGCATTTTGTGGCATCATATAAGCATTAAACAACTAATTCATTTTTGTTTGGTTATTTTTCATGAATGCCATGTATATTTATATGTTCTTCATGATTATATGTTTTAATTCATATTGGTGAATATTACATGCATTTTTAATGTTTATGGGCTAAATGACATAAAACTAAAAATGGCAAAATTGGAAATTATACTAGAGTGGATTTATGGCATAAATCTAACTAGTTCGTGTTTTGGGCTTTTAAGAGAACTTATTCAATAAGAGAATTTAGTCCATTGGACTTTGGCCCAGGCCCATCATGGGGTCTTTTCTTAAAGGTTTAAGTACACAATTTCCATTAATGGGCTTAGCTAAATTAATTAAAATTGGACATTGTTTCATCCATGAATGTTATGTATATTTATTTGCTTGTTTAGTGTGATGAATGGATATGCATGGTGCATTCATGGGCCCTAGGTTTTGTAATTAAATATGGCCTGTGAGCCATTATTTTTATTGTAAAAGTTTTCATTTATTTCTTAGAATAGAAAATACTTGAAGATTTTGTAAATCAAGACGAAGCCCACCGGAGTGGAGAATCCCAGCTTGAAGATTCTTATGTAATAGTATAGAATCTTAGTTGTAGGTTTTAGGGCCCATGTTTGTCACGCTTTACTTTATGCAATTATATATATATGCATGTTATGGATGGATGACAAAGCGTATGCCATGTAAGCCGTAATAAAATGAATCCCTAAAATAGTAAGTCACAAAGTTGCCTTCCTAATTCGAAACATGTCAAGGCATCGATCATCGGTCAAGTAGACTAGGAGTCCTAGATGCGCCCGATTATCTTTGTGAGGCATGGGTTGTGAATGTAGGTTAGACTTAACATGGAAAGGTATGCTCGAACCTAGGCAACTAATAAATGGGTTTGTGCTATAACATCTTAAGATGTTAGCCCATTTGATCCAAGAGTCATGTACGAGACATGATTTGAGTTTTCCTATCTAAGTAACTTAACTCGTTAGGTGTACAAGCTTAGCTTGACTAAAAATTTGTTGTGAAAAGTGGATCTTGGCTCACATTAAATCACTAACGCAAATTATTTAAAGGGATATTAATTCGGTTTGTGGGATTATAAATAAGACCTCATTTAATCTTGCTAAATTTTTTTGTAGATTGAAAATGGCATCTTCAAATAACAATTTCTCATTGCGATCGGTCCTTAAAAAGGACAAATTGAATGGTACCAATTTCATAGACTGGTCTCGAAACTAAAGAATAGTTCTTAAGCAAGAGAAAAAGTCGTATGTTTTGGATGCACCCTTGCCTGAAGAACCTACTAGAAATGCCTCTACGATTCAAAAGGAAACTTTTGAGACCAAGAAGAGGGACCCCAATGATGTGACCTGTCTGATGCTGGCCACTATGGTGCCTGACTTGCAAAAGCAATTTATGGACTTATAGTCTTATGATACATGTGAGACATGTTTGCATGGAAAAATGACAGAGCCCTTTTAACAAGAAAGGTGAGAGGACTAATGGCTTATTGGAACTAATACATACCGATGTAAGTGGACCTTTAAGTACACAAGCTAGAGGTGGTTTTAGCTACTTCGTGACCTTCACAGATGACTTCAGTAGATATGGCTATGTCTATCTAATGAAGTACAAGTTTGAAACTTTTGAGAAATTCAAAAAGTTCAAGAACGAAGTAGAAAACCAACTTGGCAAAAGTATAAAAGCCATTCGATCAGATCGAGGTGGCGAATACTTAAGCCAAGAGTTTGACAATCATCTAAAAGAGTGTGGTATTATGTCACAGCTCACTCCTCCTAGAACACCGTAATGGAATGGTGTGTCCGAAAGGAGAAATTGAACTCTGTTGGACATGGTTCGATCTATGATGAGTCAAGCTAATCTTCCTATCTCTTTTTGGGGTTATGCATTAGAAACTGTTGCGTTTCTATTAAACCATACTCCAACTAAAGCAGTTGAGAAGACACCATACAAGGTATGGACTAGGAAAAAACCCAATATGTCATTTCTTAGGATTTGGGGCCGTGAAGCACATGTTAAGAAATTAACATCTGACAAACTAGAGTCCAAATCCAGTGTCTGCTTGTTTGTGGGTTATCCTAAAGAAATAAAGGGATACTACTTTTACTCACAAGCCAATAACAAAGTATTTGTTGCTCGCAAGGCTGTTTTCTTGGAAAAGGAGTTCCTTCTCAAGAAAGACAGTGGGAGTAAAGTAGAACTTGGAGAAATTCAAGTACCACAAGCTCCTGTAGAGGATGAGTTGGAAGTGGGATCAAGTTCACAACTAGTTGTGGAACAAGAACCCATTACACAAGTACCTAGAAGGTCCGGTAGGGTACGTTAGGAGATTGAGAGATATGGATTTCTAATCACTGATAGTGACACTATTGAGTTAGCAGATCGTGAGGATCCTACTACCTACCGAGAAGCTATTAAAAGCCCAGACTCTAAAAATTGGCTTGAAGCCATGAAATTCGAGATGCAATCAATGTACGATAACCAGGTTTGGACCTTGGTTAATCCACCAGAAGGTGCTAAGGTAATTGAATGCAAATGGCTATTCAAAATTAAAGTTGATAAGACCTACAAAGGTAGACTAGTAGCAAAAGATTTTCGAAAAATTCATGGTATAGACTATGATGAGACCTTTTCGTCAGTAGTCATGCTCAAGTCCATTAGGATCTTGCTTGCCATAGCTGCATATCAAGATTATGATATATGGCAAATGGATGTCAAAATCGCTTTCCTCAATGGAAATTTACTTGAGGATGTGTATATGACACATCCTGAGGGTTTTTTCAATCCCAAGCATCCTAAGAAAGTTTACAAGCTTCAAAAATCCATCTACTAATTAAAGCAAGCATCCCGAAGTTGGAATCTTCATTTTGATGAGGCAGTCAAAGAATTTGACTTCATTAAGAACGAAGATGAGCCTTGTGTATACAAGAAGGTTAGTGGGAGCATAGTAGTATTTCTAGTCCTGTATGTAGATGGCATCCTTCTCATTGGAAATGACATTCCAACATTGCAAAAGGTTAAGCAATGGTTGGGAAAATGTTTCTCAATGAAAGACTTAGGTGAAGCCGAGACAATACTTGGTATTCAAATCTATAGAGATAGATCGAATTGGCTTTTGGGACTAAATCAAGAAAAGTACATAGACAAAGTACTAAACCATTTTAGTATGGGAGACTCAAAGAAAGGGTATATACCTTTGGCTTTGGGAGTTCCTTTAACTAAAGAATAGTGCCCTAAAACCAAAGAAGAAAGGGACAACATGAGTAGAATCCCATATGCATCTGCTATTGGATCTATAATGTACGCTATGTTATGTAATAGATTGGATGTTGCTCATGCACTGAGTATAACCAGTAGGTTTCAGCAAGACCCTGGTGTGAAGCACTGGTCTGCTGTAAAAGGGATCCTAAAGTACCTGTGAAGGACTAAGGATCACTTCTTGGTGTATGGTGGTCAAAAAGAGCACGTCATACAAGGTTATGCCGATGCTACTTTTCAGACCAACATTCAGGATTCTAGATCACAATCTGGATTTGTTTTTATGTTGAATAGTGGTGCTGTCAGCTAGAGAAGCTCGAAGCAAGAGATCGTTGCCGATTCAACTACAAAATCTGAGTATATTGCAGCAAGTGAGGCTGCAAAATAGGCTGTTTGGATTAAAAATTTCATTTTTGGATTAGGAGTGGTCCCAAGCATCCTAGATCCATTAGAAATTTTCTGTGACAATAACGGGGCCATAGCACAGGCTAAAGAGCCTCGGTTACACCAGAAATCCAAACACATACTGAGGAGGTACCACCTGATCAGAGAAATCATTGATCGTGGGGACGTCAAGGTTAGCAAGATAGCACGTGAAGACAATATTGCAGATTCTTTGACGAAATAGTTGCATCCAAATCTGTACGAAGCTCATTCGAGAGCGTTCGGTATTAGGGCAATGCCCGATTGGGACTAGTGCTAGTGGGAGATTGTTAGTGTAAGCCCAGCCCCAATAGATTGTAATAAAACATTTGAGTTAATAAATGAGGCAGTTGTTTTATCTTTTGTATTCCTATGCATATCAATTGATTGAACTATCCAAGAATGTTGTTTCAGTTTAATTTATCATGTGTGAGGCACATGGTTGTAAGACCTTGAAACAAAGGAGACATCATTCTAAGTATCCCTAGTCAGTCATTGTTATGGGAATAACAATGAATTAAGACTAGTATACTCTCTCTGATAAGTTGAGTTCTGCCTTATAGATCATAAGGACAAGAGTGTCAATCAGAGATCATAGATACATGTTTAGAACATGGTATCTGGATTCGATCCATTTATGAGAACACTACATGGTATAAGTCATAAGTATTTCTCATATGTAAGTTTTGCATTGGAGTTCTTAGACCTAAAATCTCTATAAAACTCTTTATGTATTACTGTATACTTTGACATGCACCTAACGTGCTCGTAACAGAGTGACAAGTATGGGTATGCTTGGGTATACAATGATTCATGTTAGAGAGCATGGGAGAAGTGAAGGGATTACCCCTCTCAATAAGAGAGAAAATATCATCGGCCACTTGATCAGTGAACTGAGAAATGTATGGCCATACCGAGATGAAATAATGAGTAATCATTATTTATCTGACTGGAATATCAAGAAAGGAATTAATTTATATAAGGGTGACTAGTTCCATGCCTTATATTAATTCTGATATTTTTGGGTAAGGGACTATGCAAAATTGCATTAGGTCACAAAATGCCATATGCATTTTCATTTAATTTGGAATGCTATAATATCTTGCTAGAGAATATTTATAGCCTTTGAATTAATTTATTAATTCATTGCCAACATTAAATGGACCTATAGGATTGCACATAAAGCATTAGGCTTAAAATATTTAAATTAAGTATTGGACATTAATTTGGACTTTTAATTAAAGTCAAATTAATGTGTGTAATGGATTATTAGATTGCTATTGGACCTTGGCTAATGAGAGAGAGAAATTCAGCCCACAAGGTTTAATTTTAATTAATTAAATGTCTTGTATTAATTTAATTAATTGAGTTTTAAAGCCTAAAAGAATTATGATCAAATAAATCACTTAAATAGGAATACTATTGGCCGAAATTCCTAGAGAGAAATCAAGGAATTTCGGTATATCCTTTATATTAATTAAGTAGTTTATTTGATTAATATGTCTTGTATATTCCTATTTAATTAAGTGGTTAATTTGATTAATATGTCTTTTGTTTTTATCTTGGATAAATTAAAAGAGTTTTTATCAATAAATATTACTTATTTTAATTAAGTGATAAAGGCAAATATTAATTATCTTTAGCTAATATTAATTATCCTAAGGTAGTATATTTGAGATTTATCACTTAATAAGTAAAATAATATATATATTGGATGAGAGAGAAAAGCAAAAAAAAACCTAATTTTGTGTGTGGCATGAATAGTAACTCTCTCTCACAATTTTATTTTGGCCAATTTTTCACAAGGAGAAAGGATTGTTCCTCATTCTCTTGTGATCTTGGGTAGTAATAGCAACCTTAGAGAAGTGCAAAATCAAATTTTGTAGCTTCAATCAATTGCCATTACACGATACTTAAACAGAGAGGTAGCAATCTCGATTTTAAGCCGTCTTTGCAATTGTGTGTGTGAACATAGAGAAGAGTGGCGTAAAGGCTATTCTTTTGGCATTGGCAAAGAAGATCAAAGGTTGATAAATCACTCTTGATTGCTGGTCATCACCAAAAACGAATATTGAAGTGCATCTAAAGTTGTAAGTTTTACAACCCTTAAATTGCATGTTTCGTTTCTTGCTTTGGAATTGTATGGTATGTATGATAAAATTTTTTATTTTTCCGCTGTGTTATCTGTTAGTGTAAGCCCTAGGCCCAATGCATTGTAATAAAATACTATGAATTAATAAAATGAGGCATTTGTTTTATCCATTGTATTCTTGTGCATATCAATTAATAGAACTATCCAAGAATGTTGTTTCGGTTTAAGTTATCATGTGTGAGGCACATGGTTGTAAGACCTTGAAACAAATGAGACTTCATTCTAAATATCCCTAGTCAGTCATTGTTATAGGAATAACAATGAATTAAGACTAGTATGCTCTTTCTGATATTATGAGTTATGTCTTACGGATCATTAGGACAAGAGTGTCAATCAGGGATCATAGATACATGTTAAAGAACATGGTATCTGGATACGATCCGCTCATGAGAACACTATATGGTACAAGTCATAAGTGTTTCTCATATGCAAGTTTTGTATCGGAGTTCTTAGACCTAAAATCTCTATGAATCTCTTTATGAATTACTGTGTGCTTTGACATACACCTAACGTGCTCGTAACAGAGTGACAAGTACGGGTATGCTTTGGTATACATTGATTCATGTTAGAGAGCATGAGAGAAGTGAAGGGATTACCCCTCTCAATAAGAGAGAAAATATCATCGGCCACTTGATCAGTGAACTAAGAAGTGTATGGCCATACCGAGATGAAATAATGAGTAATCATTATTTATCTGAGAGTTTAGTGTCACTGTAATATTAAGAAATGAATTAATATATATAAGAATGACTAGTTCCATGCCTTATATTAATTTTGATATTTATGGGTAAGGGACTATGCAAAATTGCAGGTCACTAAATGCCATATGCATTTTCATTTAATTTGGAATGCTATAATATCTTGCTAGAGAATATATATAGCCTTTGAATTAATTCATTAATTCATTGCCAACATTAAATGGACCTATAGGATCGCACATAAAGCATTGGGCTTAAAATATTTAAATTAAGTATTGGGCTTTTAATTAAAGTCAAATTAATGTGTGTAATGGATTATTAAATTGCTATTGGATCTTGGCCCATGAGAGAGAGAAATTCAGCCCACAAGGTTTAATTTCAATTAATTTAATGTCTTGTATCAATTTAATTAATTGAGTTTTAAAGCCTAAAAGGATTATGATCAAATAAATCACTTAAATAGGAATACTATTGGCCGAAATTCCTAAAGAGAAATCAAGGAATTTCGGCATATCCTTTATATTAATTAAGTAGTTTATTTGATTAATATGTCTTGTATATTCCTAGTTAATTAAGTGGTTAATTTGATTAATATGTCTTTTGTTTTTATCTTGGATAAATTAAAAGAGTTTTTATCAATAAATATTACTTCTTTTAATTAAGTGATAAAGGCAAATATTAATTATTTTTAGCTAATGTTAATTATCCTAAGGTAGTATATTTGAGATTTAACACTTAATAAATAAGATAATATATATATTGGATGAAAAAAAATAAGAAAACCTAATTTTGTGTGTGGAGTGAATAGTAATGCATGAATAGTAACTCGTGAATAGTAACTCTCTCTCAGAATTTTATTTTGGCCAATTTTTCACAAAGAGAAAGGATTGTTCCTCATTCTCTTATGATCTTGGGTAGTAATAGTAATCTTAGAGAAGTGCAAAATCAAATTTTGTAGCTTCAATCAATTGCCATTACGCGATACTTAAACAGAGAGCTAGCAATCTCGATTTTAAGCCGTCTTTGCAATTGTGTGTGTGAACATAGAGAAGAGTGGCATAAAGGCTGTTCTTTTGGCATTGGCAAAGAAGATCAAAGGTTGATAAATCACTCTTGATTGCTAGTCATCACCAAAACCAAATATTGGAGTGCATCTAAAGTTGTAAGTTTTACAACCCTAAAATTGCATGTTTCGTTTCTTGCTTTGGAATTGTATGGTATGTATGATAAAATTTTTATTTTTCCGCTGTGTTATCATCACCATCATACCATGTCATATTCCATCATTATCATGACCATCATACCATGTCATATTCAATCACTAATTAACTTTTCTCTGATATGATCATTTAACCCATCTTCAAACTGTCTACATTTAAAAGCATCAGCTAACATCTCATCAGGAACATATTTACACAAGTGATTGAATTCTATCTCATACTCAGCCACAGACATAACTCTCTGCTTCAAGTTGAGAAAGTGCTTTAACTTCTCTTGCTTGTATGCCTCAGTAACATACTTTTTCTTGAATTCAGCTATGAAAAATTTCCATACAAGAGGATCTGGTAACTGGGGTTGCTTCAACACCAACTTCCACTAATCATAAGCAGCTCCCTGTAATAAGGACACAACACAAGATGCCTTATGATCCACTGGACAGTGGATTTCATAAAAAATTCTCTCTAACCTTTCTAGCCAAAATTCAACTTCCTCAAACTGATCTAGATTAGTGCCTAAAAACTCTTCAGCACCATGCTTCCTAATTTTAGATATTGGAGCTTTAGGTGCTATCATCCTTTGAAGAATTTGAGCCATATCCTATGATATCTTTAACAATGCTTCTGCAGGGATAGCTGATGGAACCTCATTTGGATTGAATAATGATTATCCAGGATTGGAGGGATTGGTTTTAACCGGCCTGTTACTTTCAGCCGATTCCTCAAAAGCATATCTAGAGCTCTCCATCTTCGATCTATAAGAAAACAGGGACTTCTGCATCAGGCCAACAAAACACTATATCATACTATAGAATCCTAGGTTAATTTTTACCCAAAAAGGGCTAAACCTAGGCTTTAATACCACAAATTGAAGCACCCTCTATGCAAAACCCTATTTATCTGATAATTTGATTATTATTAATCATGCATATGCAATATATTTGTTTATCTATCATTTTACCCTTAATCATGTCTTACTGTTCATAAACTTATGTATGTGCTAATAATCTATTCCTGTATTGTATTTCATATTTAGTATCATGCATACTATACTATATGAATATTACTTTATGTATATCACATGCACTCACACTCTTCTTAGCTTTACTACTTGTGAGTTACAACCTTTCTCATAAGTTATATACATCTTATAACATAACTGGCCATAAAGCAAAATATATGATAATACTAATACAAAAAAAAACATCCTACAACAAAATTAACAGTCGGTAGTTGGCCCTTCCTGATGCAGAGATCGTCCTTGAGCAAAAGTCTTGGTAATGGTACCTACATGGATAAATAACCCGTGCTAAGCTATAAAGCCTAGTGGGAAATATCTGTTAATTGATGACCACTCACAACGATCATCAAAATATACATACAATGTGTATAATAAATAAGATGTACAACATATTATGTCAATAATAACCAATACTTTAAAGCATAAAACATATACTCATGTACCTAAACATTGTACCCAAAAGAGTAACAAATATTCTCATATTCATAATTCATATAGACAGCAATTTCCCATGTAAACATATTCAAATAAACATAATTCCAGTGGGTAAACCAATAATATAATCCATAACATCAATCTATAGTCAAATAACTTTAACTATTTAATTTTGATCGTTACTATGAATAACGTTTAGCCTGCCTTAGCTTTATCAGTGGATAACGGGAACTATGGATACACATCGATGTCAAAAAGAAGGATATCCGAAGATATCAGATCTATAGACCCAAATAGGGCCAAACTGTACTGTGGACCAGTCAAGCAGACCCAAACAGGGTCGCCTATCAACCCAAATGGGGCTGATCATGATCCAAACAGGATCATATATACTATGGACCCAATTGGGCCAAACTATAGCAGCTGCAATTTCCCTATAGGCGCCTATCTATCCATATCTAAAACTCTGTCGCAGGCAGAACTATATTCGTGTTCAATTCACATATTAAGACTGTATTCATAGTATACTGTTTATACATATGTAGAGTCTTGTAAAACTATAAGTTCTCTGGCGCATAAACAGATATATGCACATTTCATAAGCCAAGTTACACAATTAGCTCATCCATTTCGTGTGACTATAAGTTTACATCATGACATATAGGCATGACATATAATCATCATATCATATACTTGATCATGTTCTCATTAAGCGT
The DNA here is from genome assembly GCA_037975025.1 of Excoecaria agallocha. NCBI lineage: Eukaryota > Viridiplantae > Streptophyta > Magnoliopsida > Malpighiales > Euphorbiaceae > Excoecaria > Excoecaria agallocha. Next base: position 13,905,399 of record CM075821.1, on the reverse strand, counting down.
CTCACATGTTCATAGTCATGTCACAACATTTTCTATCTCATAGGGCAATTACATGCTCATACATTCATGTACATAATCGTAAATGTACATACTTGTAGGTACATTCACATATAGTAGGCTTATTCCTATAAGCATGTTTACCAATATAAATATATGCATTTATCATCATTCAGATCATGTGCACTTTTTTGTCATAAGATTACATATGCACACATCAATTAGGCATATGACAATCATGTGTAGGTCTAATTACATGTGTAGGTTAGATATTTCATCACGAATCTTTATTCATATACACAACGAATGTAAATGTATGCATATAATTCTTTCATCGATAGTCATATTACATGCCCTGTCCAATTTATTTTACTATCATAAAAACAACTATTCATCTCAATTTAATTAGTAATCATAAAGTCAAGTGCATCAATGATCTGTATAGGGTAGCATTCCGGACTCAACTTGTGAGCCACATTTGGAAAGGAAAAAGTCATTTTTTTGTCAAGATGATCTACATAATTTTATCCCCCTATGTGTCTAGTTTTCAGAGCATCAAAATTCATCTCCATATCTGACCTATAGCTTGAGTTATTTGAAAAATACTATAGGATATTTTAAAACCAAATCGTTTGGACTGTCATTCAGAACAATTTATAATGTAAAATTAAGAAGGATTTAAACCAACATTTCTTCATCAAAGTTAGACTTTCATGTCTTTAATTTTTCCAGAATTTCATTTTGTAACATTTCAACATCTCTACAAAAAGATATGCCCATTATTGTAAATTTTGTTTCTGTGTGCACTCTGGGGAACTAGTCCGGATTCAATCCTAAATTCCATGTAATTAAAGGCAGATTTAAGTCTAGGTTCCTTCACATGAAATATAGGAATAGAAGTCTATTTTCCAATGCAAAAGGAATCATTCAATTTGCTACTCTATAGCTTAACTAATGAGAAAACATTCTAGATAGGTCATTCAGTCGTGATGATATGTTCGACTCGTGAAGAGATTCGCGAGTGAAGCTTATAAGGCTAATACTCACGTCTCGTGAAAAGGTTCACGAGTGGAGAAGAAAATCTATACTTCACAACTCGGGAAGAGGTTCACGAGTCGGACTGAAATTCATGACTCGTGTAGATCTTTAAGAGTGAACCCAACATTCCCAGCGGAAGAAGATGCACGACTCGTGAAGAGCTTCATGAGTAGGACAAAAGTTCACGACTCGTGAAGACATTCACGACTCGGCAAGGACAATCTTCTTCAACCTCACATCGTCAAAATCCAGCAAAACGTAACTTTGAATTATGTAAATCAAACCCAGTTCCAGCAATCAATTTCACATGTAATATGAACAGCCTAAATTCCCATACCTTGGTCGAAAAACCCAATATCTTCAACCTCTAGCAATACCCATTCGTTTGGTCTTCCTTCCTTCCTCTTCTCCTTCACAAAAATCATCGACATTCAACTTCCAGCATATAGTTAACGTTCTCCTCAGTTAAAATGAAAAGAAGAAGAAGAAGAAGAAGATGCTGAAAGGCTCATTGATAGATTAATTACCTTAGTTCAATGCCTTAAACTCTTGATTAACCAACATGCATAATTTCCTCTTCAAGATTACTTAAGAAATCAACTTTGAATCATATAAGAGAGAGAAAGAAAAACATTTCTGCGTTTTCTTGAAGAAATACCATCCCACTCTTTCTTCTCTCTCTTCAAAGTTGGCTTTTTATAATAGCAAGGGATAATTCCCTCTTTAGTCCTTTAACCTTTTGCATGCTACAAAATAACCTAGCTAATCTTTGCATGTTAAACTTTAACCTCTCCATTTAATTCCTTTCAAACATTAACCTATGAATTTATTCCTTCTCTCAAATTGACCTTCAAACATTCATTTCTATCCACATTTGACCCTTGATTTTTCGAAACTATAAATTTGCCCCAAATTAATACTTTTCACTTCAATTGCACCCTCAATTAATATTAAACCATGCTTTAAAATTTTATTCTCATGCAAATAACATAATAACATGATAATTTACCCCCTTTTGACCCATACTTATACAAATTCCTCATTTAATTTAATCTTAATCAAATAAAAATCCCATTCAAATATGCAAATTAGATTAGGATCATGTTAGGGGCCTTACGTACATAAAGTGTAAATAGTTTGAATTTGCATTGTTTGGTTGTCATGATGGCCTGTGGCTAGTTGTTTTGTTTTGAATATGTTTCTTGAGCAGGAGGCAATCTCATTCCTAGACGGAATGCTACCAAAATCTTATCAAATTTTTCATAAACTATGAATTATTCTGATAACTTGATTTTGCATTGTTTTGGTGGCTATGATAGCCTATGGCTTGCTATTTGGCTTTAAATCTTTTTCTTGTGTAGGGTGTAGCATCATTCCTAGCTAAAATGCTGCCAAATTTTTAATTAATCTCATAAAATGTGAAATGTTAATAATTGTATTATATTTGTATCCATGGCTTGTGTGTTGTTTGTTTATCCTTTTCGTGCAAGGGGCAAGCACATTTCTACTCGAAATGTTGCCAAAATTTTGTTTAAACTTGTCATAAAATGTGTACTTTGCATCATGCTTGACTATTGAAATAACCAAACATATATATTATTTGCATTGATTTACATGTCTTCCAATCAAAGACTAACTATAAAATGTCTAACCCAACATGCTGTTTATTTCTTATGTATTCAACTTACTTGCAATCCAAGTCAACTTCAAGCTAGCTTATACTATTTCTTATAGGATGCCTCGTACAACAACATGTCCCTAGCTGTACCAGCTAGTGTTAGCTTATATGACAACCATATAGGCTAGGAGGCATCGATTTCTAGGTCAAGTTCATCATTGATCAAGCTGTTTTATGTCTAGACAATTCCTCAAGGACTTTGAGCTACTACAGGATGTTGACGAACTCCTAGCTAGGGTAGGCTGGATAGATTTCTTTTCCTTAGACTATAAGACATACCCTGACATCACTAGAGAGGTCTTTACTACTCTTGAGTATGGTGGCTACTCCAGGTCAAGCACAAAGGAGGGAATCATCCAGTTCTAGTGTGACATCCTTATCCTCTACATAAACCGACTCACTTTATGCTAAAAGTATCAACATACTTTACTACGTTATTAAGCCATAAATTATTAAGTATAAAGATCCTCTAAAGAAAACAAATCTATCAGAAGGGTTATACAATTAAAAATTTTATACTTTTGAGACTCTTAGAACATTTAAAATTTACCTTCAATAGTCTTTAGTACAATACATCTTTGGACATTACATATAAAGTTCATGTTATCAAATAAACTTAACAACAACAGCTATACTTTTAGACTCTCTTTCTTGTGTTTGCCAACTAGCTGCAGACAAAAACCTTGAGGTGATCTCTAACTCAGAACCTACATGGATAAAATAACTTGTGCTAAGCGTTAAAGCTTAGTGGGGATACTAAAATGTAAGACAACCACTTATACTGATCGTCAAAATCATATAACATACATCAATTGAAACATTAAATTGACTTGTCAGAAAGAGATATATAATAAGATAAGCAATTTTAAACAAAAATGTAATCCTACATTTAATTCAGCAACCTTGAATATCAACATTTATTAAAATGATCTTAACATCAACAAATATAATCCATACATGGGAAACCAATTTAATCATGTTGTTGGACATATCATAAGCAATAGTTATACTATTATTAACTATGTTGTATTTATACCTAAGATTAGCATGCTTACAAATATAAGAACATTCAAAAATAGCCATCAATAATCACACTCAGCACATTTTCTATGTATATATACATTTATTTAACATGTAATCAATAGATTAGAAAATCTTGACATTTATAACAACCTCACGAAGTAAATAGTAAGAGCATTTGAAAAACTAAATAGTTAACTTAGCATGCTTGTATTATACACTAATTGAGAATTCTTCATGCATTCACACTCAAGCACACTTGATATACATACATTTATTTAACATATAACCAATGAACAATTCATAAAAAAAGATCTGTACATAATGTATGTAAATATAATACATGAATTGGATACCACATTAAAACTTGTTGTTCATACACCATATACATTAATTATATTGTAATTAACTATGATACATTTACACTTTACTTAGCCTGCTTAAGTTCTAAAGGTGGATAATGGGAATAGGGGATACCCAAGGGTATTAAAACAAGGGATATCCGATATCGAAACATGGACCCAAACGGGGTCAACAGAATAGGGGACCGATCAAGCTAACACAAACGGGGTCGGCTAACAACATAAACGGGGCTGTTCATGATCTAAATGGGATCAACAGTAACTTAGACCCAAACAGGGTCAACAAGGGAAGCTACAATTTCCTTATAGGCACCTATCTATCCACAATTGAACTCTAGTAGTATGCAATACTATGTTCATGTTTATTCTGCATATTATACTCATACCTTACAGAGATAATATGGCCTTTGTGCCATCAAATTTTGAATAATAAAAATCTTTAGATTTATAGATACAGTTATCAATGTATCAAATTTCGTAATCACATATATATCATAATGGTGGCATCATTTCAAAATCAATGGATAAGTATATGCATTTAAGCATGATCAAGACATTGAAGAATCACTTGCCACAAGCTTATTCATATACTTTCTGTATATATATATATATATATATATATATATATATATATATATATATATATATATATTTCTGTACTTTTATTCAATGGTGTATAATTATCCATCCCATATTATAGCAATTATGTATTTTCCCTCATTAATGAAAAACTAAAGCAGTCGAGCATACATAATTCACTTTAAAAGAATGATAGACCTTGAGCTTGATCCCAGACTAAATATGTATAAAATTGCACTTTTAAGTATCTCCAAATTATCTAGCATAACCTTTATTAATGAACTTACTAGATGAGTTCATTTGTGACCCTTTTATACACTCTGATTGCCATGAATGTTGCATTATTTAATTAACAAATCCAGTCATTTACTATTTAAGAGTTTATTCAACCAAACTTGCAAATACATTAAACTTATAGTCGTAAATAAACTCAGGATATGATAAGAGTTAAGTACACAATTACATTTATTCAACACCTATCATTGCAAGGACAACAACATTCAGGTGGGGTAGCTATAGAGGCTTCAATATCAATTACGTATTATTACAATTTAGTTACTTAAAAAACTATTCTATGCCAATACACTTCTTATAATCAAATTAATGAGACTATAAACATTAACATATCATAATATTACAACACCCAACATATATAGAAACTTTGTTTATGTCTTTGTTGAAACAGTGAACTAAGAGTTAGTTAAATCATATTTCATGCTTATTCAAGTGTTCATCATAAAACATGCCTCATTCTTACAACTTTACAATATAACTCATCATGTATTTGATTATGTGAAAAGATACGCAAATCCCTAGCATATTCATAAACACATGTATTTATATAGCAATACGAGTACCGTTATTTGAATATACGTATCGTTAAGTCCATATAATCAAATATGTTATCATTAGGCATCACATGTGTTTATGGTCATGCTATAACACCACTTATTCCATACTTAAGTACATGTTCATATATATATATATATTTACTCTATCATAGAAGTATATACATGTAAGTATGTTCGCATATAACCAGTATATACATAAGTTTAGTCATATATGAATAATTGATATTATTATCATTATTCTATACATATGTACACATATATGAACACACATATATATACCAACCTTTATCAATGTTCATATCACATGCTAGTATTGAACTCTATACACAGGCAATATTTAAATTTATTTTCATTTCATGTAACATATTCGACATCACGCAATTGAAATGTGTCTATAGTCATATAACATTTGATTCCACATTATGACATTTTTCATATGCATCAATCATATGGCTTTTCATGTCTTTTTAACTTGCTTTCAATAGCTATCTCATGTATGCATAACATGCCTTTTTAATCAAGTACTGGAACATACCTATTTGGTTGCTCTTCATAACACATGCCCTCACATATGAAATTCTATAGCATGTCATAACATTTAATTGCATTTTATCATATAATTCAATGGATTACTTGGTCATAATTTAACTATACATATATCAACACTTTGCTCATATGGGTTCTTGGCATGCTATAGTACTGTTCCTAATCTGTAGAGGTACTAAGATAGCATATCAAGTTCTCTCATCCAAAAGCATGGTAATAAAAGAAGGATACATGTTATATAGGCAAGTTACGAGCATGACAAGGGTCACAAGCGCGATAGAGGCGAAATTAAAAGTCCATATATATTGCATTATCGCGAGCGCGACAGATGTGAATTACACAATTCCAAAATCTTTTCAGTAATAACAACATCTGTAAGGATTCCTTTCTATGCATAAATAACTTACTCAAGTTTACACCATTTTATCCCTAGTTTCATGCATTAATAATTCATAGTACTTCCATCATTTTTGACATGCATTAACATTTTTAGATTCTAATCAAAGACCTCAATTTGCATGCATTTGAAAGAGTAAGAAGATAGATCTAAACTCAAAATCACACAAATCCCATACCTTAGCCGAGATTCCCTTTTAACTTTGAATTTTATACCTTTCATTTTCCTTTATTCCTTCCACCTTCTTCTTCTCTTTAACAATAACTCATCCATTGATCAAACTTCCAGCATTTTACTCAATCTAATCACTTAATCAAAACTAGAAGAAGATGAAGAAGAAAATAGGAATTATCCAATGAATATGCTTATCTTAATGTTTAACACAAATCATCCTTGATTAATCCACATGCAAGGATTTTTTTCAAGAACTTTTTGAGAGATTAACTATAGATATAAGAGATGAGAAGAAAGAGAATTTTCTGTAACTCTTTCAAGCCAATGCCGTCCCTCTCTACACACTCTCTTACTAACATTAAAAATGACTATATATATGGTGGTAAGGAAAAATTCCCTTGTTGGTCCCTTAAAAATTTGCATGTTCCATTAACTTCCCTTTAGCCTTTGCATGTTACACCAATGCCTTTCATCTTCTTGCATATTATACATTGACCTCTCCATTTTTTACTTCTCTTAAATCAACCTCTCAATTCATTCTTTTATTCACATTTAACCCTTAAGATGCCGTATTTACAAATTGACCCCTAAACTAATACTTTATGCTTCAATTGCACCCTTCAATATTATTAAACCAACAATAATAATTTAATTATTCTCATATAAAATTCATACCATATAATTTACACATTGATCACATATTTATTCACAACTTAATAATATTTATGCCTTAATCAAAATCTTAACTATATTTTATTCCATTTATACACACTAGATATTATAATATCAATTTGCTATTGTATGCTCTATCAAATAAGACCATGAATTCAATAGATCCTAAATACTAATAATTGATCCAATATTTCTTAATTAGGCTTTAATAACATGTAATTCTCTTGAATTCTACTAGGGCCTATTTTGGGTCCTTACAAATCTCTCCCCCTTAAGGAATTTCATCTTCGAAATTCATACCTATATCCTTTACTCAAATGCATCACTATCAATTCTTATACTTCTATGTCTAACACTATAAACTTTCATTCCATACTATCTTTACCAACTTTCCTTGATGCTTACTTTAACTTAATTTGCTTCTCTTATAACTCAATATCCATAAGAGCAATCTTATCATATAATTACATCATTACTACACTCAAATCATACAACACCTAAGTCCCAGCACCAAAACATGGTTTGATTTGATATTTTGCAGTGTATCTTTGTAGTGAGCTCAATTACTGCTATGGCCATTATATCCTCTTTATTCAATTTTATTGCATTTTCTATTCTTTTATCTCTTTTCTTTAAGGCTTTGATTATTTGCATATAGCTATACTTTATATTTGTGCTTTTATCTTTTATTCAGAATTGCCCCTACTGTTGTTAACAAAAATAAATGTTGTTTGAAATTTCTATGCTCATAATTCTTATATTCTTTTATCTCCATCATCATATATTTTTACATTTTTTTAGATATGTCAAAAAGAAAGCACGTGCAAGCGGTAGTGGTTCGCAGAGATGCATCTCCTCTGCCTTTAGCTCTAATTGGTACATCAAATCCACCTAATACGGTACCTCAAATGCCTTCAGCAACAGAATCTACACATGATAGTAGAGATTCACAGCACTTTGCATATGATGATTATGATGATGGAACACCTAATCTAGAAGAAATTATCCTTGTTGAATTTGCAAAGATACATGTCACTATTAGAGATGGAAAGTGAGAATTAAAAAATCAATTATTTAATTATTGATGATTAAAGGGAATTGAGATATAATATATGTTTTATATATTAATTGTTATTTCCTATTAACATTGATATAGGAATTTTATGTATTAATTGTTACTTCTAATTTGCAATATGAATTTTTAGGATAGAATCATGCAACTTAGGATAGAGTGATCTCTAGGTGATGGCAAAAATGGTGATGAGAATCAAACATATTTAGATGCAGTACGGGGTGTACAAGGAGGATGAGTGTATAGACTTTGAGCTACAGCAACTCAGTACTATGTAGAGGCTTGTTCATCTCGCTCTCATTTTTCTTTTGAAATATATAGTACAAGAGTAATGGAGGAAAGGATTGAGCATCGTTTGTCCACTATACAGATTGAGCTTCAAGCTGAGATTCATGCTGAGCTTGAACAGGAGATTGATCAGTGAGTGGAGTAGCGAGTCGGCCATCTCCAGCAGCAGATGGTGATGCAACAACTTTTCCAGCAACGGATTGAGGAGTAGATGCATCTAATAGCTCAAGTGCTTCACCACATGATCTATCCATTGGGTTATAGAAACTACTTACATTATAATTGTTAGTATATATTAGCATATCTTGGATATCATTGGTCATTGCTATATATATGTGTGTTATTTTTATATACAATTAACAATGATATGCATTTGTAAATAACTATTTTTGATATAAAATTAACAATGATATCCATTTTTGTGATTTATTGTTAAAATTGTAAGATTTTTATATTAAGAAAAATAATTTTAATTTAGAGAGCAATTATCATGTTTAGATATTTGTTATTTAGTTGTAACAAAATTCAAGATAAATTTGTGAGAATCTAATAGCGAGTATTTAGCGACAGGTATTTTGTCGCTAAATAACCATAGGATAAAGAAAAATTAGTAATATGGCAACAAAAGTAAAGCCCTCAAAAAATTTAGCTACAATGCTGGCATCACAAAATTTATGCCACTATTTAGTGAGGATATTCCACACTAAAATTAGCAAAAATGGTATTTGTTGCAAAAGTGCATGCTAATATTTGGCGAGGAACTAAGCAATAGCCACGAAATTTTTATCTTTCTAAATATTGGCAATGATGTTTGGGCTCACTAATGTCCTTGTAAAAGTTAGTAAGGAATTTAGTCCTTGTAAAAGTTAGCGAGAACTTTATTCCTTGCAAAAGTAATCGAGGAATCCAGTCCTTGCAAATATTCTCGCAAAAGTTAGTGAGGAGTTTAGTCCTCACTAAATTTATATAAGATGACTTTTGTTACAAAAATATTTTCCTCGCTAAACTGATTTAGTGATAAAAAGTTATCATTTAACAAGGAATTTTTTCTTCACTATTGTGCATTTTTCTTGTAGTGAATCACCGGCATAGGTATCCCTAGCCATGCCATCTGATGAAGTCTTTATAAGGTTGGCTACACTAGAGGCATCTAGTAGATACTAGAAGCAGACATTACAGACCATACTTGCTTTAGTACAGTCTCTTCAGGCCTTACTGGCGACCGTTCACAGGCAGAGGTATATGGCCTTAAAAAAGACATGAAGGCTGCGAGATGTAGATTTAATGAGCCTTTATAGGTAATTGATGAATCTTACTCAACTCAAAAATTAGGGCACCTACATCAAGATAGAGATTCCTAGGGCCAAAGGGGCTATGGTTGAGACTAATGAGGAGTAGAGGAGGTACATTAGGTACTTGAGGGGAGATTTGATAAGGTATTTAAAGAGCCACTCCTGAGCAATCCTTCATATGGGATAGGGATCAAAGAGGGTAGTAGATGTTATAGCATAGATCCTATAACCTTTGACATTAGTGCTGCAAGGCTTTAGATTTGTATTCAAGTAAGCAAGAGAGTAGACACCTCCAGCACCTCAAGCTATGGCTCTAGCCCTACCCCCTAGGCCATCGGCATTCAGACCACCATTAGGGCTAGCTTATTGTAGAACATTAGGACTAGGACCCTTATAGTGATTTATTTTGTATTTAGGGAGTTTGCTTGTTAAAATTTTTAAAGTATACAAAAACGGAGTTGTATATAATTTATTTTATTATTTTATGTTTCATTTTATTTATGCTCATTATGATTGGGAAAATGAATGAATATGAATTCCATGTAATTAACAAGATGGTTTGTAAATAGCCATACCATGACCAAATAAGCAAAAGAAAAGATAATAATAATAATATAACAAAAAGAACCAAATTCAAATAAGCAACACACTAATATTTTATATCTTTCACATCAGGTACTCAAAATCCCACCACGGGGCATATATTTACTCCTTCAATAATGAGAAATAAAGGCACCTACCTTTACCATAAAGAATTACCCAAATAAGGGACCATTTACTATTGGAGCATGAGAGGTTTTGATATGAACACATCAAAAGTCACAAGGTTGATGTAGAAAATAAAGAACTACTGGACATGAGGCATTTAGGATTTTCTAGAATGGCTTTAAACGTCCTAATAACTCCTTACAGATGCATATTTGTTATAAATCTTCCCCAATGGATAGATACATACTCATTAGAAATCTCCCTAGTGGAACACTACTTCAAGAATGCAACCATACCTTGCACAAACAATAACCAATAGGATAGTTAAGAATCAACAACAATCAAATGTTAATCTAATCATCTCACTTGATGTTGCAGGTTAATTCAAGTTTTAATTAAGTACAACAAGTCGTTCTGATTTTGCACCCTAGGCATTAATAAAACATATTCAAACTGCCTGATTCTATATGCCCCAGGCACTAATCAGAAAAACTTTCATTCTTGTCACAATTTTGCATGCCCTATGTGTTAATTGGACAAGTGGACACTCACCAGCTTCAATAGACTTGGTCTCAAGTTATCTCGATTCTATATGCCTTAGGGGCTAATCAAACGTATTCGAATAACTTGACTCTGCATGTCCCAGGCACTAATCAAAGTTAATTAATCTGTCCTGATTTTGCATGCCCTAGTCATTAATCAGACAGTCGATTCAAGGTTAACACATCGACAAGTTGATGTTAACTTCCCAAATTAGGGTTAACACATCGACGAGCTAATGATAACTACTTGACCAAGAGACTCACTACTTCAAAAGGTACGTGTTTTAATCAACCAAGAGATTTGTTGCCTTAGGTACACGTCTTTTCATTTTGCTTTGAATTTTGGCTCCCTTTGGCACTAGTGCACCAGCTCCCCAAAATTAGAAGTAGTTGCAGATATTGTGACATAAGGCAGCCTATATTAGGATTATCCGATGATGAGCAAATAGCATAGTACTGATGACTAGGTTCTAATGTCAAAGCTGTGATCATGAATTTCTCACTTTTTCTCAATGATATTTCATGATTTTCAAATTATTTTCAAATATTAACAAATTTTTTTCAATAAAATGTGCATAAAAACCTAGTTTTAGACCTTTAATGGTGGAAGATGGCCATCCGTTACTTGAGGGGTGCCTGTCTATGGGTCTTTCTCTCATGCATAGGCAAAACTATAGGGCATTCTAGGAAATTTTTGATTAGTGATAAGGGACAATCGCCCCTCATTAAAGGATGCCTGTCCTTGGCTTAAATCCCAATCTTCCTATATTTTTGTGTTTTCAAAAAGACAATTTTATCTCTTAAGATGGCATTCCGAATTTGGAGGGATTTTATCTGCAAATTTAGAGAGTTTTGAGTTAGAATTGAACTCGAACTCTTCTTAAGGTATAAAACCTTAAATCTAAGGTTTCAAAAAGGAGAAGGAATCATTGTTTTACAAAAATAAAAAAGGCATTGGAGAAGAAGAAAATCAATTTCCTTGTCTCTCTAAAGTTCTCATTCTTTAATATTCTCTTTGTTTAAAACATAAATACATACAATTTTCATTGATATTTCTAAAAACAAAGGATCAAATCGGAGTAGAGATTTGGACAACAGAGATTTTAGAATAAAAATATCTCCTGAGGGTAATTTTTTAGGTTCTTTTTCTTCTTTTATAATTTTTTCTCTCTAGAATGATCGTGTGAATTTACTGGAGCACTTTGTGATTAAATATTGTATTTAATTTATTTGCACAATTTGAAGTGTTAAATCATGAATTTAGACTAAATTAGCATGTTAATGGTGTGTTTAAAATGGGATTCCTCCATTTGTTTTATTTGTAAAGCTTTATTTCATGTCATTTTAATGATGTAAATATGTATTATAATACATGTCTTGTATGATTTGTTATTACAAATTGATTTTAACATGATTTAGCATGTAATATTGCATGTTTAGTGCTATAAATTAAATTTACAAGATTTTCTACATTTTTCTCTATGAAAGCTACATTTTAGTTATCTCCAGAGCTAACTACCGGGAAGACCACCTAATGGATGACCATTTGTCATTTGATCGATGGGACACCCTTGGCCTGTCTCTCTGTCCCATCCCTTGCTCACCTAAAGCTATCCCTTACCCTTTTTGGTCGTCTTTTAATGTATTTTAAGGCATTATTACATATGTTTTATGCTTTTATGTATTTTATACCATTTATTTGCTTCTTATCATATTTATTAATTATTTGATGTAATTTTGTGTCTGTATGATGTGATTTTATACTTGAACCTATTTTCTTTGTGTAAATAAGCATGTAATTATTTGTCATATTATTTAAGAATACAAATCAATTTTTTCTTTTTTTTGGTGTGATTTTTTGAGCATTTAGTACCTTTGTCTATAGATGGTTTTTGTGGTTTTTTGCATAGGATGTCGTGCTTCTGAATTGGTCACCACCTTCAATCTCCAGTCATTTTGACTAATTACTATTTTTATTTATTTATTATGGTTTTATTTAGTGTTTAATTTTTACCATTATTTGCTATTTTATTTTGGATGTATTATTTCTCGAGGTTGTAATATTTAGTAAAAAAAGGATTTTTGTGCACGATAAAATAAAAAGGCATTAAAACATCTTTTTATTAAGCTAATTGGGCCTTTTTTTCCAAAATATAGATCAATGTTAAATTTTAACCCATATCCACACAAATAAAACTTATGATTTTTGTAAATATGCATAAAGGAACCAACATTATCGACATAAATTAACTCCCAAATTTATTTATGTATAATAATTTTTGCTTTGTTATTATGGGATAATTTGCTTCTATAATAATTTAGGCATAATTTCATTTTAAATATTTCTTTATTACTTTTTTTGATTGATTAGGATGCTTTAAATTCTACCGCTTGCATTTTATGAAAGAAGAGAGAAGATTAATTTTATAAAACTAATTATAAAACAAAACCTAACTGAAATGCCTAATAAGAGTGATGTCCCGAATACCAATCTCTATTTAGGCATCAAAAGTCGACCTGTACCGCGCATGCGATGCTTCATAGAATTGATGTCTGTCGCATGTGCGACATCACAATGAGTGCGACAAGGCACGAATTTTAAAATTTTGTGCAGTTTCCAACCATTGCAAGCATTTAAAACTACCCTATAAATACCTTTTGGAACCCTAACCTGCCATTTTCAAGAGTTTCCTTCCCCATTTCTTCAAAATCCTCTCCATTTTTCTCTTCTCTTCATCTTTTATCGCTCACATCTTTCATTTTATTTTGAAATTTTTACAAGTTTTTCAAGTTTCATCTATTCCTTTGTGAGTTTTTGCACTTATTGCTGGGTTACAATGGTGAGCGTGAAGACTCTGGCCAAGAAGGAAAAGGGCAAAGGGAAAGCTAATGGGAGTTCTTCTTAGGTAGACAATGGACCTACCATTTATCAAGAGATGTAAGATTGCCCATTGCCGATTTCTAATGAAGTTTAAGGTTAGAAATTACAATTTTTCACTAGAAAAAGGACTATATATGTATGTGGCATGTGGATTTTACATTGTTAGAGGATTTAGGAATTGACCAAGATTTTGGAAAGTATATAAAATATATAAAATGGGAGAAATTTATCACTATGAGATTGCCTGTTAAAAAGGATTGGGCTGTGGATTTTTTTTATTACATTATCTTATGTGGATGATAGGAAAATAAGCATGAAATTTAGGCATGAAGGAATTGAGTAAATTTTTGGTTTTAATGAAATGCATGAATGGTTTGGTTTCCCCTTGAATGGAAAAACCTTTATCCCTCATCAATTTGCTACTATTGATCTGTGGACATGACTGTCTGGTTTATCTCACTTCGATAACAAAAATTCTACCAATAAGCAAATTAGAGATAATGTGTTATTATTGTTTCATAAATTTTTGTGCCATGCTTTATTTGGTAGAGTAGAAAGTAACAAGGTGCAAGCAAAATATTTATTTTTCCTGTCGCTCATGCAATCCAGGAAAACACCTTGCTCTATTGATTTTATTTTTGATGTTCTATATCATGCTTTAATTGCTAAGACCAATAATGTAGGAATGGACCATATGGTCACCTGTATTATGTTAGGTTGCTTAGGGCAATTGTAGGGATAATTGCTTGAGGAAAATAAGGTAATTACCATAATGGACGTTAAATTCTTGAGGAATTCAAGGTTGTTAAAGAGAGGTGGTTATCCCCCTACTTTCTTCTCTTATGAGGAAAGGTGTGACAGAAATGAAGGAGGCAGAAATCCACCCCATGATGCTCATGATGATGATGTTGATGATGTTGATGAGGGTGACAATGAGAAGGAGAATAAGGATGATGATGTTGCTGATGAAAGAGGGAGTTCCTTGAGGTGGTAGCAAGCATTGACTAGATTAGACATGATGGATGAGTCCAATAAGAGCTTAGAGGCTAAGGTGGTTAAAATGGAGAAAAGCTTGAAGGATATGCACAAGAGCAAAAAGAGCCTAAGTCAGAAGTTGCTCTCATTTTTCAAAAAGAACAATGTGGAATTCAGCCCCTCTCCACCAAATTCACCTAGTGGAGCTACATAAAGGCAGTCCCTTACTCCTTTTTATTTATTTATTTATTCATTTTTCATTTCTTATTATTTTGTTTATTTTTGAATTATGTTGTTGTGTTGTTGTTTTTTTTTATGGTGGTTGTTTTGTATCCTTACACAATAAGGACATTGTGTCCTTTAAGTGTAGGGAGGTGCATATGTTTTGCATATGTTAGGTTGTAAATAGTATAATTGCATTGTGTTTTCATTTATGTTGTTTTTATATGCATGGTAGATTGTTAGGTTGTTGTTAGTTTGCATAATTTTGGAGCGCTTGTAGTTGATGAATGTTTGGTAGTGTAACATGAGACAACTCAATTGACATAAGATTTTTGGTCTAGTTAGAAAAATTCCTGAGTTATATCATTGGTTATTTTGCTCTGACATCTTTATGTGCATAGTGAGGGTTATGATTTGGCCAAGCACTTTAGTATAGGTTCTTTTTAAATTATTTATCTTTTCACATGTAATTATGATTATTTTGGTAAATCATTGCTTAGAGTAATTTGACCTATAGCTAAGTGAGGTTTTGAAGCCTTTTACATTGATATCTTTCTTTGTATGAGAGCCTTGGTATGCCATATCCTCTATAACTTATTTTTGGTAAACTTTGAGATTACATTTAGTGTGAGTTGTGCATGAGAAATGATAAGGGCATTAGAAATATAGCCAATTTAACTTGCTTAAATAACTAACCCTTTCTAACTTTAGGTAGCCAATTTTGAGCCTTTAACCAATTTTTTGTTGTTTAAACACGTAATTAGCCTTAATCCAACTTTTGAACAATAAACCTTTCTTTTGGCACCTTTTGTGTGTAGGGGATTAGGATTACTATGTCATTGGTGATAACTCTTATTAAGTAAGCATGATAAATAGTTAGCTCCTTTTCTTTTTATAAGTCCAATGTTAAAACAAAAGCTAGTAGAAAGAAGAAAGAATTCAAAAAGAAAGAAGAAAGAAAGAAAAAAAAAGAGAAAAGTGAATAAATGATTCAAAGAAAAGAAAACTAGCACAATTATGGAAACTAATAAGAGAGTTAGAATAGTAAGTTAAAACTTTATGTGATCATGCTAAGTTGTTTTTTTTAGTCTCTTATGATATGATGATCACTTTTTCTCTACACATTATGAGTTAATTAACCAAAATTGACCTACCCTTACCTAAGCCAAGCTACAACCTTGAATAAGACCCTTTGATTTCATGCATTTTACTTGTGCTAGTAGTGGAGATGTTTATTCATTTACAAGCTTATGGTATGCAATGGCATATTAAAGGAAAGAGTAAAACACTAAACCCTAAACATTTGATTGAGGAAACAATAAAGTGTTTGAGTGAGAGTTACTTTAGGCTATGTTTTGTATGAAATAGTCTATACATGTGTCAAAAAATTCAATTTCTTGAGTGCTTATATTCTTGTGCTTTGCAACTTCCTGATTCTCCAAATGTGCATGGTCGTTGAGTTGAATAGGCAAGAGTATTGCTTGAGAATTTGCAGATTGAGACTAAGATATATAGAGATGAAGTTGTAACATGATGTTTCCAAATGGTCATCAATTATGAATGCAAGCTCCATTATTGTGTGAATGTTTTTTATGTGTTGTTTTATGTGGTTTTTTTCTTGCATTTTAAGTTTTTTCTTGAGGACAAACAAAGGTTAAGTGTGGGGAATTGATGTGAGTTGATTTTATGTACATTTTATAAATGTCTTTATTTAGCAAATGTTTAGTTTTAGTTAGGTTTTTATGTGAAACATGGTTTTTTATGTGTTTTGTGTTGTAAATGTGTATAGGGAGTAAAAGGATTTGAGTTAAAGAAAAGAGGAAGAATTCAAGCAAAATGAAAAAGTTCGTGTCGCGAGCACAGAAGGAGTCGCAAACGCGACACAACAAGGATTGAAAGAAGGAGGTCAATGCAAGGAGAAAAAGTCAAAACAAATAGTGTGTGCTATGTCACGAGCATGACAGCATCACAGGCAAGACAGGAAGGGAAACTTTAGTGGTTATTTTTAAAGAGGAACTTAAAGATTCATGTCTTTCTATTCAAGGGTTGCCTATTTCTGAAGGACACAATTGTTGGAATTAAAGGATATAAATTGACACAAGAAAGTAGTTAGAAGGAGGAAGGATAAATTGTGAACAAAAACCATTAGTCTGTTTTTACATTTTTTTTCTTAGTGTTTTAGAGAAAAAGAAAATCATGAAGAAGATTATGTACTTGAAGAGTGGAAAAGGGTTGAGAGATTTCTTTTACTATCTCTTATCATTTGCTTCTTCTTGTAAATAGAAACTTTTATGTTCTTTGTGAACTAGAGCAATATTATCTATGTTTTCTATGTTCTTAGTAATATATATATATATATATATATGATCTTAATTGTAGAATTCAATGTAAGTACTTTATGTTGATTATTAGGAGTGAGAATATGATTGAGAGATGTATTCTTTCTTTTAACTAATAATAATTCATTATTGAAATATTACGTGAGAGATCAGAATATTGAGATAATTACTATATGTTGGTTTTTAATCTTAAAATAAGTGTTTATGTTAACTAACAATTAATGAGAATTAAAATGTTAGAGAATATATATGCATATTTTAAGAGCAACTAATTTAGTTTGAGGGAATAAATTAGGACTTTAATCCAACTTGGTTTACAATTTAAGATTTAAGATTTAAAGTAAAAGAACAAGTTCAAGTTTAATTTATATTTTAAAGTATAAATCTCTAATTGTCTTCTTTGATTAACAATTAAGTAGGTTTATTTAGGTTTAATATAAACTCTAGTGAATTCAATAACATAATCTATGATCGTTGTAAACAAGATTAAAGATTAAGTAATAGTGCATGATCATTCATCCTTTTCCTCGTGGGAACGATATCTTAAGTACTATTTTAGTGAACCGTGCGCTTGCGGATTTAGCACGAACAAAGGCACATTATTTTTTTCCTTGTCAATTTTGTTTATCTGTCAGTAAAGGTTGAGGTTATATCTCTTTTGTTGTTTGTAGCTTAGATTAGGATGGGTTCTTTTATTTTTGGGGGTTTTGCTCTTTGTACTAGGAATCTAGCTAATTCTCCTAGCCTTAAAGCATTATTGGCTTCCTTATAACTATCTTTCATTAATATACTCCCTAGTTTATTATTTTTACAAAATTTATATTTAGAAGTAAGTCTATTGAAAGCTATTTCACCACTTTTGCTGATGCTCTTCAGTTCCAGATTTTTCTTCCTACCACCAGTGTTTTCTTGGATGAATTTCCTTTTATTTCGATTGTCTTATGGTTTGCCCTTCCTTGTTTTGACATATTTAGTGTCCTTAGTTATCTTAGTCCCTTTAGGTGCACTGCTAGCAAAACTTGAACTATGAGATCTCTCATTTTCCTCATTTTTTGTTTCTCTTTTTATGATGTACAAAAATAGTTTACAAAGAGATAGAACCAATTTCTTTGTGCTTTTGTATTTCTGTCCTCGTGCTAGAATTAATGATTAATTTTGTTTTTTGATTTAGCCTGCTAGATACATTTGAGATGGTCCTTTGATCTGAAATTAATTAAGATGCTAATTTATTATCACCTGGTCATTTGATCTTCATAAGAATATTTCGTTAATTTTGAGTCACAAGTAGATGCTAATTTATAAGAAACTTGGTTAGATTACAATCAAACTACTTGCATGGGCAAAGCTATAACAACTTGCAAATCAAATTATGCAATATCATCTATGAATCTAACTTTTTGCTATAATCTTATCAAGAATTTAGATCATTAATTGGGCTATTAATATAATTTAAAATACATAAATTTGTATATTTTACATTTTATTACGATAGTGGGGACAAAATTTTATTTTTGTAAAGTCTAAAATCCATCTAAATTTAATAGGATAGTAGGGGAATGTGCATTAGAACACTAGGATTGTGCTTCGATAATGGCTTTGAAGGCCAAAATGATGCAGTAGGTATGCCAAATATAGATGTTTATAAATCATTTCGTCATTTTTATATGTTCTTCTTTGGAGCTAGACTCTATTGAAATCTTTATATGACTTTTTGTTCTTACATTATTTGGGTATTGAGCTGTTGATTCTAGTCATATTGTGCTTCATTGGTTTTGCTTAGTTGTTTAGATTAAATTCCTTTAAAAATTAAATAGCTTTTGGGTTGGATTGAAATTAAATTCCTTCATGAGTTTGTATACTTCTAAGGAATTGTTCTTGGATTTTTTTTATGCTGAGATTTCTTATTTCATTTGCTTTTAAGGAATTGTTCTTGGAATTGTTTTTATGTTGGAATTGTTCTTATTTTATTTTTGGAAATTACACTAACACTACATATACTTTACCATTTAAGTTTCAAAATAGAAACTCAAGATATATAGTTTCTCAATTAATTAATTGGAAATTGCATGAAGTAACTAAAAAGAGTATAATAAAATAGATAATTAATTATAGACTGGATAAATCGAATCTAGATAAGAATTTTTTTAAAAACCAAAATGGATTTTTTTTAAAAAAAAAAACTTAATAGTGGCACTTACCTTTCTTTAGGCATGACTTTAAAATAATGCGCAAAATGGATTTTTTTAATATGCGCAAACAAAGATTGATCCAAAATGAAAATGTTTGGTAGCTGTATTTCAGTATAGTAAATACTAATAGCTTGTCCTTAATAGCATATACAAATAAATACATTGATATTTGAGAATATGGATTCTAAAAGCATTTGTTGTATATCAATTCATATATTTGTTCTTATTCAATTCCAAGTGGAGTGGACTTATTTGTTTTTATTCCTATACATTAATATAAGTACTAGAATATATATTACTGTTGTACCGATAACAAATAAATAGATATGCACAAGAGTATATGTTACTGTTATAATATGATAGGCCATAAATTATAATTAACCATTGAGATATAGCTATAAGATTCTCTCTTTATTCGATCTTTTATTCCTCTATGTTTAGTGTTTTAAATTGTTAGAATATTTCAATTTTTGCCCTTGTAATATTGGTTCTGCCATATGCATTCTTCATCAAAATTACCCATTTCTTATGTTATTCTCTCGGTTTGAGTGTTTATTTAGGCATTATAGTTTCCAAGGGATGCAAGTTAGTCTTTGATGCTTTCATCCTTTAGTAAACTTAACTAAAAGTTCAACTAAGGAGTTTGAAAGAAAATTGTATAAAATTACAAAAATACCACTATAAGGACCCAACATAGGCCCTAGTAGAATTCAAGGACAATATCATGTTGTTAATGTCAAATCAAGCTTAATTAGAGGAATCATTATAAGTTAAGACCAAGTGGATTAATGGTCTTATATGGCAAAGAGTTGGAGAATCAATTAAAATTTTTGTATAATAGTATGTAATTGAAAAAGAAGTTTTAGTTAAGTGGTCTATTGTAATATAATTAAGTATTAGTGGGTCAAATCAATAAAATAAAGAAATATGGGTTGCAATTAAAGAAATTAAATTAAGCATGGGGTTAAATTTAAAAGAAATAAACAAATGGAGACACATTTCTAACATGCAAATAGATGGGGGAGCATAAGGGTACTTTGCCCTTCTATTTAAGTGCTATAAAACTTGCATATTAGAGAGAGAAAACATTTTCTTGGTTCTTAAGAGGGGGAGGACGAATTTTGCAAGGAAAAGAAGAAACAAATTCAGATTTTTTCCATCTTTCATCTCTCTCTACAAGGTCCTACATCTCTAGTCCTTTTAATTCATTAGGATAAACTCTCTTGCATGTGGATGATTTATAAGTTTTTAGTAGAATCATCAAGGTATGGATTCAAGACTTTAATTTATCTCTTCTTCTGCTCCTTCTATCTTATTGGATTGCTTTCCTAAGGAGAATGAATGCTGTAATTTTGATACATGATGGTATGAAAACATTATTTTTGGAGGAGGAAGCTAAAAAGAAGAAGAAAGGCAAAGAGGTAGCTAAATATTATAGAAAGGTGGTGATATGGCCAAGGCATGGAAATGTGTGTCTTGTGGTTGTTTCTAAGAACTATTGGTAGCATTGTTTCTAATAACAGTCTTTAATGTTTTAGTAATATGTTGAAATGTAAAAATGATAATTAGGTAATTCCAATTTGGTTAAAATATAGACTCTCATATCTACATTTTTATGAAGAAAACAACATTTATTTATGCCTCTAATCCTATCTAAATTTAGGTTGAAATCTGGAATCATATGGTACCTATCACAATGAACGGTTATCATTAGTTTCTAATTATCTTGAGTTACAGGAATGATATTGCAATGATTTTTAGTGTTCCTGAAACTAGAAACATATAGGATCATGTTTTCAAAAGATCATTTTGGCTAGAAATGGCTTTTGGTAGGTCAAAAAGAGCTTTAAATATAAGCTTAAAAATCTATCTCTATGAAGGATTGTCGCAATAATTTATTACCATTTTTGGTAGTAATTTTTGGAATATTCTCATGCATTTAAATAAATTTACGTATCTCTAGAACATCATTTTGACTATATGCAGAAATAATCTTAAGTATTTTAAGCACAGCTATAATGAAACTATTATGTTAACATTTCCTGCTTATGTGTCACACTTATGCTACATGGAGTTTAACGTGTCATAAGCTCACTTGCCACGTGTTAAATCTAGTCACTCATTAGTTAACTGATGGAGAAAAATTAACATAATGATTCTGTCAATTTAAAAATTAAATTGTCTTAATTTACAAATATGAAGGACAATATTGCATCAAAGTAAACTTTAAAAGCTAAATTGCTTTATTTGAAATATTTAGAAATTTTTTTTGCACCTTTAGTGAATATATAACATTAAATACTAGAAATAAGGCATTTTTAATTTTTTTTCTTTTTTTAGTGTACTTGGTTAGTTAGCTTTATAGGTCCAATATTAATTTTTAAGGTGATAGTCGAAGAAAAATGAAAATTTTTCGCAGGCAGCTACACACCATTGACCTAACTCCACACCACTGAGAGAGATAAGTCATGAGTATATAAAATAATATCATATTATAAGCATGACTACTTATTGAAGCATATTTATGATGAAGGTATGTTAATATTCACCCTATTGACATAACATAAGCATGCTTATATGTTATAGTTATATGACATGTTTATAAGTTAAAAATGCCAATGTATATTT
Source organism: Excoecaria agallocha (assembly GCA_037975025.1). Classification (NCBI taxonomy): domain Eukaryota; kingdom Viridiplantae; phylum Streptophyta; class Magnoliopsida; order Malpighiales; family Euphorbiaceae; genus Excoecaria; species Excoecaria agallocha. Next base: position 13,882,949 of record CM075821.1, on the reverse strand, counting down.
GTATTACTACCAGGATGTAAATGTGTCATGTACAAGTTGATCATATTGTTATATGAAGATGAGAATACATGTCTATGTATTAGGGACTATGTGTCTTTTTGGATATCACATGAATATATGGTAAAGCATGATTACATGGAAGTATGTTAATTATAAATAATCTAGTAAAGTACATGATCGCTTTGTTAAATGAGACTGTGTATACAAGTATATACACTAGAGATGGTATAACTTTTCATTGATTACTTACATGAGCAAATTAATAGAATTATGTTGTAAGCTATACATACATTCTTATGCACTAGAGATGGTATGTCATATATATATATATACATACTATAGATTGTGATACATGTATAGTAAAAGCACGTATAAGTATCTTTTGATGCCACAAGATATTATATACATGTTTATATGTTAGTATACCAAATGTATAATCACAAGGATATTACTTGATCGAAATAGTATGGCTATGCATATGTGATGCCAAATGTTATCATGCTAAAGTACATGAATACATAGAAGTATATTTGATTATAATTAATATGACAAAGAATATTGTGGAATTTTTATGAGATGGTATGTACAAGTATATACACAAAAGATTGTGTAGATTTCCATTGATTACTTACTTTAGTGTAATTGTAATTAATTATGTGTATATGTAAAACATTCACAAGATTATAGTGTGATGAAAATATCACACAAAAATGGATAGTAAAGCATATATGTACATATATGATCACAAAAGCATGCAGTTAAGCAAATATGATTATAAAGTATACTTCAAAGGTAATTATGTTATGAACATGTTTATACACATCGTTGATTAAAGAAACTCAATAGAACATGATGTTATATATCATCGTAATACATATGTAAAATAGGATTACAAGTACAAAATAGTAATACTTAATTGTGCTCAAGATAAAATGTTTATAGAAAAATGTATACATGTATGTGTCTATGATATCATACTCATAGTTAAACATGAATATATATGTAAGAACATCTATATGCATATGATAAGAAAAGAGTAAAGTACAGAATAGCAATACCCAATGGTGTGCATGATCATATGTTTATAAAAAGTTGCACATGAGTATGTATATGATTACATTGTTCATATTTACACAAGAGTATACATGTACGTATATGAATATGATTGAATAAAGTAAAGAGATTATGTTGTTTGCATCTGTGTCTAGGTTGTGGATAGATAGGCATGCCTACAGGGTAACTTGTAGTTGCTAAAGTATAATTTTTACCCCATTTAGGTCTGCTTAGAAGCTTAGGTACAGTTAAAGCCATTTGGGTCATAAAGTACAGTGCAACTAGACCCTATTTAGGTCATATTATACAAATATGGTCCCATTGTGATCATAAACAACCATGTTTAGGTTGTAGTCTACCTTATTTGTGTTCGTTTGATCAGTTTACCTTAAATTTCATCCATTTAAGGGGGCTACAATTTTTTACCTTCAGGTATCTTATTCATACCTTCGGGTACCATCGTTATATTCAGACAGTTTCATACCTTTGGGTGGCACCATTATAACCAGATAGTTTCGTACCTTCAGGTGCCATCGTTATAATCAGACAATTTCATACCTTCGGGTGCCACTGTTATAATCAGACAAATTTGTACCTTTGGGTACCACCGTATAACCTGTTATCCAATTCTTTAGAATAATGCAAGCCTAATTCATGGTAAAAGAAAAGCATCATAGTAAATTAAAAGATTAAAAAAACAAGATAGTTCTTATATTGATCTTCATATGAATCTTATATAAAATCTCTATGTTGCATGAGGAAATTATGATACTAAAAGAGGTTGTGTAACACCCTAATTCCTTAACTATGGATAATCATCAACCATCATCAATCATACCTAATCGAGATCAGACATAAATATTAATAATAATAATAATAATAATAATATAGGCCATGATTACATGCCACAAATGAATAAATCAAACTTATGGATAATTAATCATAACATAAAAGCCTACAAGCATCTTGAAATCCTTAAGGCAACTGCATTTTTCCCGATTCTCTGGCATTTCTCTTGAAACCTACACAGATAAACAAACCCGTGCTAAG
>CM075821.1:13826537-13880646 GCA_037975025.1 Excoecaria agallocha | reverse complement strand
TCCCGCATCCACTGATAAAGCTAAGGCAGGATAAACGTTATTCATAGTAATGATCAAGAGTAAACAGTTAAAGTTATTTGACTAAAGGTTGATATGCGGCTTATATTGTTGGTTTACCACAGGAATTATGCTTCAATTGAATATGTTCACATGGAATATTGCCATCTATATGAATTATGAAAAAGAAATATGTGTTTCTCTCTCTCGGGTACAATGCTTATGTACATGAGAATATGCTTATGCTTTAAAGTATATGTTATTGTTGCCATGTTATGTTGGACATGTTGATTATAGTATATGAACATATTGTATATGTATGTTTTGATGGCCTTGTGTATGGCCATCCATCTGTAGATATTCCCCACTAAGCTTTATAGCTTAGCACGGGTTATTTATCCGTGTAGGTACCTTCTAGAAAGACTTTTGCTCAGGGACGTTCTCTGCATCAGGAAGGGCCAACCATCGACTTATAACCTTGATGTAGGATGTTTTTTTTGTAATACAGCTATCATATGTTTTGTATAACGGCCAGTCATATTTTGATATGTATATAACCTATGTGGGATAATGTAACTCACTAGTAGTAAAGCTACGAAAGAACATGTGTGCATGTGATATGCATGAAGTAATATCCATATAGTTAGTATGCATGATACTAAGCATGAAATGAAAAACAGGAACAGACAGGTGGCACAAATAATAGTATATGAAATCGTATGGCATGATTAATGGCTAAGTGATGGTTAATTGAACATGTAGTATGGGCATGATTAATAGTATTCATGATACATGTGAAAATAGGGTATTTCCATGAGGGGTGCTACAAATATAATACGATTGGAAGCGAAAAAATAAAAATAAAAAATTATAATGTTCTTGTCAATTTTCATTATTTTTTCCTTATATTTAAAGATGGTTTGATAAATATATATAATTAGAATTTCTAATAATTTAATATTTGATCAAAATTTTGCAAAATAAAAATAAATTATAAAATTTTTTATAATTATTTTAAATGAGATAACAAATTTTATATTACTATTTATAAACATTTATTTTTATTAATTTTCATAATGTAATTATATAATAATTATAACAAATAGATCATTATTATTATCAAAAATGTAAATTTTTTAAACAAAAAACTTTAAATTTTGAGATAATTGAAAAAAAAATTATTACCAAATTATAATATAATTTACAAATTTTGGTTCCAAAATAAAATATCAATTTCGTATTATCTACATAAAAAATACTTGAAATAAAAAAATATTTTTTATTTTCTTTGCGACTACAAAACTTCGTCGCTAAACCGTCGCAAAAAGTGGCGCTACATTTTCCCTCTAAAATTAGCGACTAAAACTTTCGTCGCTACATTTTCTGAAACTAATTTTATGGATGAAAAATAATAAAAATTAGCAGCGGTAATTTGTCCCTAATTCCCTGGAAAAACATGGTTCTATATTTCCCATCAATAATTAGCGACTGATTATTTATTCCGTTGCTATTTCGTCGCAAAAAAATAAAAAATAACCTTCCCACGATGGATTGAAAAATCGTCGCAAATTTGCGGCGAAAATAATTCCGTCGCTAATTCACTTACTGTAAATTGAATACACAGTTTTTCGAATTAAACTCAAATACAATCTTATTTTTAATTGAAATTGAATTTGTAAACTTAATTTAAATTGGATTTAATCGGCTAATTCAATTTTAATTGAACACTATTCAAATTGTAATCAAATTCGATTTTAATCGATTTCAAAACTCTCGCATTCTTACATAATAGAATTTTTCTATTTTCATTTGAGACTTAAGAGAGTAAAATCAAAATTGATTTCATTAATTGGATTTAATCATGCTTACCAAATATTATTTCTATAACTATCTAAAAATTATTTCTTTCAACTACCAAAATTTTGATCTAATTAAATGTATGGAAAATTTTCAATTTAGTTTTTATTTTTCGAAATGGAAAATTTTCAATTCAATTTTTTTTTCGAAGTTTACAATTGGGTTATATAGATATTTCTTTGGAAAATGAATTAAAGATATTTCTTGATTTTAAAAGGAGAAAAAGATTTTTTTTTTAATTGACTCATTAGATCAATTAATATATTTAAATAACCCTGTCAAAATATAAAATTCAATTAAAATAATTACATATAAAATTTTCATATATAATTTTTGATTTTACTTAATATTAAAATAATATTCAATTTGACTGAATGTGAATATCCTATATTCAATTTTTCCTAAAGTAAATACTCTGTATTCAGTTTTCCAAAGTGAATACACTTTATTAACCTTAAATTTATATAATATAGTTAATTTGCTATTTGTATATAATTAATTATAATTTTTTTGAAAGTTATAATAAAAGTAAAAATAATTAATAACTATATAATATTATTATTTATTGTAATCGTACTTTCAATAATAAAGATTAATTTAGTCTAAAAATAAAATAATGAAAGGTTAATTTAATTTAAAAAGATTAATTAAATTATAATATCAGCATGGATATAAACTATATCGCAGTTACTCGAGTAACTCGAGTAAAATAAACTTAATGGTCAATTACAAGCTAAGCCAACAGAAGAAAGAAATTTTGAGCTAATCTAAAGGGACAACGCTGTTTAGAGTTCAACCATGTAAGTTTTTGATAAAATGAATTGGAAAGCAGTTTTCAAGTGATGAATCTTTCTTAATCAATAAATAAATTGATTTGGGTTACGGTGATGGTTCTTTTAACCAGTACATAAATTGATTTTATTTCTAATCGGCTTTAGTTTTGGAGTACAAAAATTTGAATTTGTTGTGTTAAATTTGTATCCACTAATTTCGTGATTTGATTATCTTCTTCATTTCTTTTGTTTGATTTTGATGATTAGATATAGAGAATGTTGTAAGTTTTGATGATTATATTAAACCGAACAGATTTAAGTTCATCTAGCGCAGCAATTATAATTAATTTATATACAAATAGCAAATTAATTATATTACATAGATTTAAGATCAATAGGGTGCATTCATTTTGGAAAACTGAATACAAAGTATTTACTTTGGGCAAAATTGACATATTAAATCAAAAATTTTATATGTAATTATTTTAATTGAATTTTATATTTTGATGGGGTCATTTAAATATATTAATTGATCTGATGAGCCAATTAAAAAAAATCATTTTCTCCTTTTCAAATCAAGAAATATTTTTAATTCATTTTTCAAAGAAATATCTTTATAACCCAATTGTAAACTTCAAAAATAAAAATTGAATTGAAAATTTTCCATACACTTAATTAGATCAAAATTCTGGTAGTTGAAAGAAATAATATTTAGATAGTTATAGAAATAATATTTGGTAAGCATGATTAAATCCAGTTAATGATAATCAATTTCGATTTTACTCTCTTAAGTCTCAAATGAAAATAGAAAAATTCTATTATGCATGAATGTGAGAGTTTTGAAAGCAACATTAATAAAAATATTTACTTTTGGCAAAACTGAATGCAGGATATTCAATTGATTCAATTACTAAAAATTGACTTTCAGTTAAAAATATCAATTATTCAAATTGAAATTGAGTTAGCCCTATATGCATGATGTATGCATGCATGTGCATATATAATTATATATACTAGTTTTGTGTACATTTGACCTTTCATTTGATCTTGTCTCAAAAAAAAATCTTTAATTGCTGTTTCAATTTGATAATAGTAGTAATAATTAAAAACCATTCCAATCTTACCAAAATATCTTCACCGTTTGTTTAAATTGGGCTTTTAACTTAAATGGATTCATAAATTAAATTAACTTATATTGAGTATTAACTAAGCTCTAATGTTCAAATCGATTATTTCCAAATGAAGATCTATTGTAAACAATTCCTTAACATTTTAATAATTCAAAATTACTGATGCATTTACATGAATTAAATAGTTTTCAAAACCAAAAAAAAAAGTCAAGTTCGAAGGATATGTTGAACTTATTTAAACTGGAGCATTTAGTGATTATATTATTATAATATATTCAAATGGTTGAATATAGGGGTGTTCAAATATGGGTTGGATGGGTTACAATTGGTTTTCCATCCAATCCATCTAAACTCTTAACTGAATTGAACCCAACCCAAATCGACTGGATTATGAATTAAATTATTATAGAGGAAATTACATGATTTACCACTTTTTTAACTCTTTTTTTCAAAAATACTCAATTATTTATACAAGCTATCATTTTTATATTTTTATAGTTTTAACTTTCAAAAATGTCCCTTTTTAGATGTATATTTTCTATTTTGCAGTTTATTTCAAGTAGCTTCTTTCTCTCTCCTCCAACTCCTTCTCTCTTCTCTCTGGCCTCCACTTCACTACCAAAAGCCACAACCACCGCTTAACTTTCTATCACCGGTCCGCATCAAACTCCAATTCTATATTTCTAACTTTTTCTGTACTCATTGATTAAATTTTTATAATCCTGGTTGGATGTTTTCACCTACAAGTTCATTTCAATTTTTATTCGTATATTCTATTGATGATTATTTTCTTGAAGGCATTTGCATCTAAAATTAGCTTGTATCATTGTAATCCTTGACCATTTGCTTAATACAGATATAAAAGAAAAACTTATACAGATAGTTGTTATGTATATTTTTTCTTGATGAGTAGCTCTAATGTAAAAATAAAGATAAAAGCTTTTGTCATTACTAACAGGGGAACATAATTTCGTTATCACCCAAGAAACATGATTCGATTGCCTTGATTGATGAATGATAACTTTGGGATCAATCCTAGTCACTGCATTTTAATTTAATTTCGAGAAAATGAAAGGAATAAACAATATGCATGCAAGGTTACAAACAATTCACATTATACAATAAATCAATTACAAAATAGGTAGCAAGACCTAAGAATTTTCTTAGGAATCTTTTATTATTCTAGATTTTAATTATTAATGGATGTTTGATGCATCACAATATATATTTGGAATCATTCCAATGACAAAAGACTACATGATGACAACAACGAAAAGGGACATAACAAAAGACTAAGAAAATACAATATATTTTCTTTTGACAAAATTCAATACACTGTATTTTTTCTTTTTACTAAAATACAGTGTATTTACTTTCATATATAAAATAAATACAATGTATTTTTTTTTGGCGAAACTCAATACATTGTGTTTTCTTTTATTTTGATTAAAATACATTGTATTTACTTTTGTAAATAAAGAAATACAGTGTATTTTTTTATGAAACTCAATACATTGTATTTCATTTTATTTTGACTAAAATACAATGTATTTACTTTTGGACATAAAATAAATGCAGTATATTTTCTTTTGATGAAACTCAATACATTGTATTTTTTTTATTTTAAGTAAAATACAACGTATTTACTTTTATACATAAATAAATACAATGTATTTTTTTTGAGAAATTGCCCCATGAATTGATAAGTGTCTTAAAAAAAAAAGTTGTTGATGCCTGAACTTTTCCATATTACCGTGTAATCTCATGAGTAATGGCTAATAAATTCAGGAATGTTGCATGAACTTTTCCATTCCTCACGTCAACTAATTTAATTTTAATTGAATACTATTAATATTGAAATTAAATTCAATTTTAATCGATTTCAATTGCCAAATTTATTGAATTAATTCAACTATTCAATTCTTTTTTAATACACTTTTGCCCAAATTTCATTCACATCAAGGTATGATTCTTTATTTTTCATTTACGATTAAAATTGATCTAGTTATTATTGTATTAAAATTGACTTGTCATCTATTTTGGCCTAATTATTATCAAAGTATTATCCAATTTAAATTAAGTTCAAATTTAATTTCAATTAAAAATAAGATTGAATTTGAGTTTATTTTGGAAAACAGTGTATTCAATTTACAATAAATGAATATAATGTCTACGAATGCTGAGGAAAAAAAGAAAGAAAAAAATTGAATACAATAATTTTTTATTTTATTTGCTTCTTTTTTTATGATTTTAGATCTGAAATTTTAAAGATTTAAACAATAGTTCAAAGGAAAAGAAGCTCAAGAGTTAGAGAATTCACAATCTACAATTAAAAAAAGAATTATTAGTGCAACTTGAGCAACATATAAAAAAAAAACACAACAACTATACCAAAGTGTAAATACTGAATTCATAATTTAATTATCCAACCAAAATAATTTTATGTGACTTTAGTCAAAATTAGTTAATTTGGTGTATAAATTCTCCAGATGTACGATCAAATGTGTTTATATTAAATATAAAATTAATTTTTTTACTAAAATATTTCTCTTATTTGTATTATTAGTACTTTTTTTATGGGAATTATTATTACTTTTTAAAAGAGAGAATTCATTTAAATAAATTTATATTGACAATTAATTACAAAATATCTCTTCAATTTGAACAACAATGCCAAAATCAGTTCTTAAAATTTGTTAAGAATGCTAATCAGGTTTCAATTCTTTGGTTGAAAATAATGTAGTTTCGCTAACATTTTATTTTATAATATAAACTTTAATTTTCACAATTAATTATTAGAGAAACATACTTATATAAAATCATAAATTGATTATTAGCTCATAATTTGTAGTTTCTACCCAAAAGTGTGAAGATTAAAATTGCATATTATTTTAAAGGGTTAAATTATCACTACTGTCTAATAAGTAACTCAAACTAGCTAAATATGACAACGGATAGCAGGGGTGAGAAAAAAAAACCGAAAATATGGTTAACCGAAAAATTAATCCGAAATTGAATCGATTTTTTGGTTAATCGATCCGGTAGACTTAATTATAGTTTTTATTTTTTACATTTTTTATTTTTGATTACGGTTTCAGTTTTTGAATACCGGTTAACCGTTAATTCACAGTTAACCGATTTATATATATATATATATATATATATATATATATATATATATATATATATATATATATATATATATATATATATATAATTTTTATACCTTAAATTTTTTTTTCTATTTCTCTCTAAACCTTACATAAAATAATACTTTAAAATATATTTAACTTATAATTTTATTTTTATATCTTAATTTTTTATATTTTCCTATAAAATTTAAATAATACTTTAAAGTAAATTTATATTATGCCATTTTTTAATTATATAGTAATATTTATATATAGTAACCGATTAACTTTTATTTATGTTATTTTTTATCATATATTGCTATTCATATTTTACTTAATAGTATTTAATTAATTTTTTTTATATTTTAGAATATATGTTTTAACATTTAAGATTATTTAAAATTTTATATGACTTAAAATCAAGTATGTTAATTTTCAATAAATATCAAATCTATTTTATAATATTAGCTATTAATTTGTTAAACATGAATTTTCGCTTGTAAATTATGTTTATTTTTTGATTTTTTTAATTACTTTACATATTTAAAATTTAATTGAACTTTGCCTAATTTTTTTTATAATTTTATATTATAAATTTTAATGGTTAACCTAAAAATATTAGTTAATCAAACCAAAAAATCAATATTTATGGACTGGTTAATTTTTTTACTCATGGACTGGTTAACCGGTCCATGCTTAGCCCTAACGGATAGATTATCCAAAATAAAATTGTAGCGTAATCTATTTAAAAATAGATAAAGTTACTTAAACATGTCTCAATCTAAATTAAAAATATTTTTTTTAGATCTATACAGACCTATTCCAAATTTATTTAACATTATTCAATAATATATTAATCCATTTAAATAATCAATTACATATAATAAATTCAATTAAAGTATTAATATATTTAATTGGATATGTTTAATATTACTATTAGATTTGAATTAATTTATCACATAATTCATATATATGGTCGGTATTCTAATAAAATGGAATGAATTGATAATTAAATTTTATACATGTATAATCTTTGAGAATAATATTTCTTATCGGAAAATAAAAATTTCTTTTCTTCAAAATAAAATATGAAGTCATATATATATATATATATATATATATATATATATATATATATATCTAGATTTTTTTTTTCATAATTTCTATTTTAGAATTGTAAGTTTTACAATAGATGGAAAATAAGCTTTACTTTTATACTAAAGAGAGAATAAAAAATATTTGGTTTGTAACGCCTTGAAATTTGTATTTGACATGCTTGGTACGAATTGGAGCATGAATAGTAATCTCGAGACAGTTTTCGGAGTAATTACAGTAGAATAACATAGAAAAATTTCAAAGTGTATAAGGATTAATTGTGCTCAGATCAGAAAAATCCGAGGATGGCTAACTTGGCGGACAACTTGAGTTAATACTGAAATAAGAAAATAGATATTAAATGGAATCCAGTGGTACAATTTAAGATAAAATTGAACTTAAATAGGTCCTCAAAATAGACAACGAAGATTTTGCTCGGTACCATGTAAAGGGTTAACTAGAAGTTTGATCAAGCTTAAAAATATTACACGGACCTTCAAAATTTTTTTTGTTTCCCCAAATCTATTAGAAATAGTTCAAATTGGTGTCTAGAAGTAAAAAATAAAATTTTTGATGATTTGAAATTTTTGGGTTTTTGATCGGCTGATTTTCTCTCCAAAATTGAAACTATACCAAAATGAGCTCAGAATGAATTGAAATTTTAACCAAATTCTTCTACATATGTCAGGATATGTGGGGTAAAATTTTAGAGTATTTTGATAAGTGAAACACCATTTTTCAAAAAATGGTGAAAAATCGAGGTTAATTTAATTGGCCAAGTTAAAGGGCAATTTTAATTAGTTTAAGGGTGCAACTATCATAATAAATTGGGTTAGAATTATTTGGAACCTGAAATGGAGCAAGATAATTTTTAAAGAAATTAATTGGGCTAAAATTTGATTATTTAAGTAAAATTGGGCCAAAGTGGTTGGGCTAGATTTGGCGCAATTCATATAGGTATATAAGACAAAAAATTCAAAAATTTCCAGCACTCTCTCCACTCTTCCTCCTCTCCATTTCCGTCCCCCACATCCTCCCTTTCTTCTCATTTTTCTTCATTTTTCTCTTATGGAACCTTACCTAATTTTTCATCTAAAATAATTATAAACCTCAAAATTACTTCTTAACCATCTCTAGAGCTCATGTTCTATCATGTTGTCTGGAGAAAGTGGAGAAAATAGTGAAGAAAAAGGTTGAACTAAAAATTTAAGTAAGTGTGATTAATGACTATTTAATGTTTTAAATAGATATCTAGATGGAATTTGATGTGGAAATTTATATTTTGAATTGGAATTGAAGTATGGATGAGAAATAAATTGAGGAAACCATAAAAGGAAGATTCAACCATCAAAGAAACCAATAGGAACCAAAAAAGAAAATAGGAGGGAAGGATGGAAAGGAAGAGAAATTATGAAAAAGAGCTTGGAGAGGTCAGTGGATACAAACTACACTCTATTTTATTTAATTAATGAATTGTAGTATGAAATTTACATTATATAATTACACAAATTTGAGTAGAAATGTGAAATAAATTGAGATAACATGTTAGAGTGATGAATTGAGCTAATTTGAATATGAATTAATGGAGAAAACCCTTTGAAAATGGGAAATCCAATGTTGGCTAAATTTAATACTAAGACAAAATGTAAGTTAATTTGATAATTTATCGAGTATTATATATATATATATATATATATATATATATATATATATATATATATATATATATATATATATATATGACAAATAGAGAATACAAAAGAAGTAAGTTAAACTAAAAATAACAAGTAGATATGAAAATGTACGATTGAACATAATGATGCACATAAGAGAAATAAAATGGTAATGGTAGAATTTAAATGTATATCAATACATAAAGGCCTAAAATAACTACTAAAGTATGTTAAGTATGATAATATAAGAAAAACCATGATGGAAGTATGGAAAGATGTCTTGGCTGAATTATGTAACATAATGAACACTATGGAACTTAAATAATATTTGGCATGTTAGGCATAAAATGTGTATTATTAATTAGAAAAAGTATTATACAAATGAACTGAGCACAAAATAATGTATAGACATAATGGTCGTCAAGTAAACATAATGGTGTACATATGTATAATTAAGAAATAACAAAGTACCATGGATGTATGATAACATATAATCACATAAAATAAATGTAGAAACATGCAAAGCACGAAATGGAAGAAGATATCACATGGGATGTTGGATTCTTCAATGTGGCCGAATGGTATCCCTTATGAAAATGCCACATTTCTATCATGTTTGGATGTTATTTGTTATGTATAGTATGGTACCATATACAACGTTGATGGATGCATGGAAAATGAGAATGTATGTCATGATACATAATGGAAAATACATGAAGTTTGGCATGAAAACATAACATAAAGTAAAATAAATAGATGCCCTTAGTGTACGGTGGGTAATTCAAGATCATAGGATATAGTGGCTAGCCATAGGGACATAGATGCTGTGGTAGAATCATACAATAAGCTATTATCGAGGATTGGCTACCTTTAAGTGGTCTCCTCTCTCATACAGTAGACACATACAGTTATGAGGGCTCATACACAGTCAGACAGTACATTTAGACAGTAATACAATCCTCGTCCTGTATATTTGGTTCTAGAATTTTCACTAGTCATCATTAGGGGCAAAACGATAATTATACAAAAAATCGAAACTAAATAATAAATTAAGCAAAAAGAATATAATAAAGTTAATAGAATAAGAAATAACGTAGAAATTATGATTAATAATCTCATAAAAGATAAAGTTGTAAATATATGAGAAAAAGAGGACAAAATGGTAAAACATGCATGTAGGTCGCCATAAAGTTAATTAAATAAGGAATAATGTGAGAAATACAATTAATAATTTAAGAAGGGTAAAATTATAATTATGCGAGAAAACATGAGCCAAAAAGTAAATTAAGCATAATACAGGTCATAAATGTAAATCAAAGTGAAAAAGATAATTAATAAATTCAGAAAGGGCAAAAGCATAATTTGCCATTTCATGAGAAAACATAAGGACCAAAATGCAAATTTTACATTTGGAAGAAAATAAAAGTCAAAAGATTCACAAAGAGTCAAAATAAAAGTCAAACAATGTCAAACATAAAGGATATAAAATTTAGGGACCAAACTATAATTTACCATCACATGAAAAAGTATAGGGGCGAAAATGTAAATATTTAATTTGGAAAAGAACAAAGGCAAAAAGAAACCAAGAAGGATGACATTAAAGTAATTTAGCACAATCTAAAGACACAGGAAAGCATTAAGGACCAAATTGTAATTTTACACTTAAGTACGAATTATGTAGAAATTAATAAGAAAATAAGTATAAAAAGGATTAATTAGTAAAATTAAGACAATAAGAGGATTAAATTGATTTAAAACAACAAAAAGTGACGTAAAAGGGTAAAATAATAATTTACCATGACATGAAGAAACAATGAAAACTAAAATGTAAATTAAGGGAAATAAAGATACAAAAGAGTAGATAAGGGTAAGCTGGTCAATAGGCAATAATATTCATAGATAGGAAGGATACTAGGGGAATTTGAACAATTTAGTAAATTAAGGGTAAAATATAATTTAGTCAAGAGTTGGAAAAATAAGGATGAAAAGGTAATTTTGGTAAAGGAAGCAAATTTAAGAACTAGAGTAAAAGAAAATATAATTTCATGGCGAAAAATATCAAAAAGGAGAAATAAAGAGTATAATAGAAATTATAAGCAAAAAAACTGCAAAAAGGCTAGACAAGTTAGAAAAGGAATTTAAATGTCAATTTAGTAATGTAGCACACTTATCCTATAATCTATACATAACACTTTATCCGTCACATTACATATGTTTTACTGTGCAACATAAACATATACCAACTATACAGAGAATATAAACTTGAACTTAATGCCTAAGAGTGCTATACTATTAAAAACTTTTCAATGTACGTTAAAGTCTCTTTACAAAATACAACAACTGTTTAACATTTTTACATACAATATCTCTAATACCACAAAATCTTTACTATATACAAAGAGCCCAAAATAAAAGTCTATAATTGTCTCTCTCATTGACTTGAGTTGGCCATCCAGCTGCAGATATCACCCCAACAACCTACACGGATGAAACACCCGTGCTAAGCTATAAAGCTTAGTAGGGAACTAAAATCATGATAAACGACCACTCACAGTGATCGTCAACAAGCACACCATATGCCTCAGTTATAATAAAGCTTGGTTTCAAGAAATGAATAAAGATCCAATAGTTAAATCATATTACGGAAATCACAAAGTTCAACAATAAAAATTTAATTGATACTATAATCATCATATATAATAATGTAAGCTCCAAAGTCCTATGGCTTTAAATTCAAATAATTATCATATGATTAGCTTTTGAATTGATACTAAACCGTACGAGCATAATTATCCATTATCTTTTTATCTATATTAGTATGTCTTTGATATACACTCATTAGAATTAAATGGCAAATCAACACTTTCAAATACCATGAGATCTTTATAATACTACAAGCTTACTTTATATAGCATAAGTTACAAATACAAGCCTATCAATTAAACATAACAATTATACATCATTGCCAAGTTATTCTTATATACCCAGGTTATAGGTCTTAGTTATGCATACATCACACCGTAAATAACAAACACACATTTATTAAATGTGTACATATAAACAATGTGAACATATCAATATATTCATAAGAAAACTATTTCAAAAACAATGGTTGTTACCGTCTAACTCTTATAATCTTTAATATGAAATATGCTTATGCAATTATAAAATTGTTGCGTCCATTAAATATTATAATACTCTTTAACCTAATAAAAATTTCTTCATATATCATGCATTGGCATACATCTAGAAAAAGACTTAATTATGATCACAAAGGCATATATATATCATCAATTTAATCAAAGTATTAATATAACGCAAATTCATCAATTAGCAATTAGCATGCATTTTTGATACTAGTAGTATTACTTACATATATTTACTATTGGGCATTCCTATAGATGCAGGTTTTGTATGCGATAAAAGGAATTTCACATGTAGAATAATATGAAGTCAATTACGAATTTACATGCCTTATTAAACTTTTCTTAACCTTTGACAATAAAGCCTGCACTATTCTAAAGAGGTGGATAACGGGTTATACAGTGGTACCCGAAGGTACTAGGTCACCCGAAGGCACCAAAGAGATAATAGGTCACCCGAAGGCACCAAGAGATACCCGGAGGTATTAAACTATGATCCCTTGTAGGGATAAAACTGTATGATAAATCGGTGGACCCAAACGAGGTCAATCAAATAACATGGACCCAAACGGGGTCAATCAAATAACATGGACCCAAACGGGATCAATCAAATAACATGGACCGGTCAAGCGGACCCAAACGGGGTCGACTACAACCCACACGAGGGTTGTTTAAATTAACTTTAACTTTTAAACCCAAACAGGGTCACTATACTTTTAAATTCAAATGGACCTAAAGAGGTCAAAATGTTCAAAAGCAGCTGCAAGTTACCCTTATAGGCATGCCTATCTATCCACTTCCTAGACTCACCGCAGGCAGTAACATCTATTTACTTTATCTTTCATTTATTCATTCATATTCTTATATGCACATGTATTCTCTTGGGTAACTATGAATAATGTACTCATACACATGTTCATGTGTAACTTTCTGTAAATCTGTGAACATGTTCACTGTTGGGTATTACTATTTTGTACTTGTAATCCCTTCAAATCAAGTAGCTATTTCACATATGTAATATGACGATACATAACATCATGCTCTATTGGGTTTCTTAAATCAATGATGTGTATGATCATGTTCACAACAGTTTAACCTATATGCGTATGTATGTGTATGACTATAAATATACAATCACTGGTAATTATACAAATGACTATAAATATTCAATATGCACATATATGTAAATATATGTTCATATAAGATGATAAGGAATCTCTGATAATATACACATGAATACGAGTATAATCAGTACAATACAATTATCTGTGAATGAACATATGTCACTGTCTTCATATACTCTTTGCATAGTGGCATATAAGCGCAACATATAAGTATATACATGTAAGCATAATTTCATGTAATAAATCATGTACATAAGTTTGAATATATGTGATTATACCTATCTTTATTGTCAATCATATTACATGCTATTATAATTCAATGTGTAATCATATATACACATATTTAACATAACTATATTTAAACCAAATATAGAAAACAAATTAAAATTCTTCCTACACAAATCTGCACAGGGGCAGCTTTCTGGATTAAAATTAGGTGCCCTTTTTGGTCTAGTAAATGTTATTTTTAGGCCATGTGTCCTTCTACAATTTCATTCCCCTATATGTCTTGTTTCTACAACATCAAAATTTGTCACAATATCTCATCTATAATTCAAGATATTCAAGAAAAACCATTGGCTGTTCATAAATTCAGAAACAGTTATTTTTACCACTTGTAAAATTTTTAGAATAAAATGGGGAGTGAATCAGCCTTACTTTACTTCAACAAAATCCTGCTCCTAGGTGTCTAGTTTATCCATAATTTTATAGCATAGCTTTTTGACTCACCCACTAAGATTTATGTCCAAAATACCACAATCTGTTCCTTAACAGTATATCCAGTTTTTCAAGAATTTCAAGCGAACATTAGGAACTCATACAAACATAATTAAACAAAGTTTCCTTCATAAAAAATGTTAATTTATAAGTCTATTTTTCATAGGATTCAACCTCATAGCATTCTGAGCAATACACACAAAAATACATCATTTTTACTTCAGCCTGTTCCGAAACCGAAATTAACAGCTCACTACAATTTCAAGTGAACATTTGAATAGCTTACAAGCATATTTAGCCCTTGGCATCTCCTACAAAGTTATAGGTATGTTTCTCATGTAAAATATGAAATTGTAATTAACTCAATTGAGGTTTTATAACCCAAATTATGCTGTAATTACAGCAACTAGTTCATGATACTTACATATTTCTCTTTATTAAAGATTCATAAAACTTATTCTCATTACATTTGTTCAACATATCCTACAAAAATATTCATGTTACTTCTCTATTTATTTACATGAAAGTATGAGAATACTAATCCCCTGTGTGGCTAATTTCCAAAACATCAAGAATTACCTTAATATCACATTTATAACTCAAGATATTGAAGAAAACTATAAGCTGTTCATAACACCAAAACAGTTTTTGTCACCAATTAGAAAATTCATAAAATAAAATGTGCACAGAATTAGATCGACTTCCCTTCATCAAAGTTGTGCTCCTATGTATCTAGTTTATACAGAATTTTAAATCATAACGTTTCGAATTTTCTACTGATAATTATGCCAAAAAATACTAAGATCTGTTCTTTGACAGTGAACAACTGTTCCTACGAGATTCAAGCTAATTTTAAGAGGAGTTAGAGGCCGATTTAGAAATGATTTCCTTTTACAAAAATATACATTAATGTCTTAATAAAACATACCAACTTGAATCATGCAATTTTCTTTTCTATAACTCAAGTTATTAACAAACTAATACAGCTAGGTCAAATGAACTTAACCCAAAATTTCAAATTCATTAACTTTTCTTCTTTCAAAGGCTACTGTTTCAGGCATTTTTGAGGACCTTAGAGGAAAATTTTCATTATTGTTATTTCTATAACATTTGTAGGCACAGAAATCCCGGTTCTAACCCAACTAATTACATCAAATTCGGAGTTCAAAAATTCAACTTATGATCAAATTAGTCATTGGAGGTCAGTCCGAATTTCTGGACAACATTTTTTTACATTAATGTCTAATATCTTAATATAAGTCAATATACTTATAAAATCCATAATCAACACAATATTAATGCATGCAAGAAATAATAGTTCCCAAACCTGGACATGCAACTCAAATCTTCTTGAAAATTCTCCTTTTTCTCTCACTATCTTCTTCTTTCATGTTCTTAATTTTCTCCTTCTTTTCCTTTCACAATAATTTCATCCATTAACAAAAACTTCCAGCATCTAACCCAATCTACTATTAATCAAAATAAGAAGATGGAGAAGTAGAAGAAAAATTATCAAATTAAGTTAATTACCTTGTAGATATACACTAACTTGTTCTTCACATTACTACTTCTAGCCTTGATCCTTGCTAACCATCCATGCATGTAACTTAAAATGAGAGGATTTCACTCAAGTTTAATGGCTGAATTTGCAAGAGAGAATGATAAAATCTGTATTTTTCCACTATCTTTGACTTATATAGTGCTAAGGAAAATATCTCTTTTAGTCCTTAAACCTTTTGCATGTCACAATTTAACCTAGCTAGTCTTTGCATGTTAAACATTAACCCCTCCTTTAATTCCTTTCATACATTGACCTATCAATTTATTCCTTCTATTAAATCAACCCCTCAATTATTCATTTATTCACATTTGCCCCTAAATATGCCGTATTTACAAATTAACCCCTAAACTAATACTTTGTACTTCAATTACACCCTTGAATATTATTAAACCAACAGTAATAATTTAATTATGACCTTATAAAATTCATACCATATAATTTACACATTTATCACATAATTATTGATAACTTAATAACATTTTTGCCCCAATTAGTATCTTAACTCTTAATAATTCACCCAATAATGCTCAATTAGACTTTAATAACATGTAATTGTCCTTAAATTCTAATAGAGCCTATTTTGGGTCCTTACAAGTAAAACATGGGACTCAGATGTCACACTGAGAAAACGAAGGAGATTTAAATGTCATTTAATAAAAGTAAGGATCTAAATAAAAATGTCATAAAAGATGGAAAGATTTTAAGAGTAATTAAGGAATCAAGTACAATAAAGTATGATTCAGTTAGCAAGGAAATAAATTATAATAAGGTGAAAATTGAATTATATAAGCAATACGCTCAACAAGGTTAAGTTTATAAACCATGAATAAATTATAATAAAATTCAAATAAAGTGAGATTAATAAAATAATTAAATTAAGTGAAAGACCAAGACTAGTATGTAACTAAATAAAAACGCCAGGGAATAGAGGTGATTTAATGTCAAAAATATAAGTATCAAATGTCAGACAGTAAAACAATGAACATGCAAGGACAAAAAGTCAACAAGGATTAAACAATAATTCGAAAAATATATATATATATATACATAGAGAAATATACATGTTAACAATAATGATGAAAAAATAATAATAATAATAATAATAATAATAATTAAATAAAATTTTGTGTAGTTATATCCATCACTAGACAACAATGTTGCTTAGAGCATGGTTTGTTTGACTGTGCGCAAGGACATGTATCGAGGACAAAATGAAGAAAGAGCGAAATGGCATGTACATTGGTCACTGTTGTGGAAATGAAGTTTAAATAACACATATATTAGGTTCTAGACACGTGGCCAATAATGCATTGCTTTGTTTTGTGATGTAAACAAACGGCGAATTTACTTATATATGTATATTTAAAGTATATGTGTATGGAAATTGTGCTTGTGTTGTGATGATGAAATGAATAATTTTAAAAGTGCTATGAATGCTAATGGAGTTTTGGAGGTGGAGATTGCTTTTCGGAGTGTTAGTTTTCCAAATTGCAGGTTTGGGCAGCACGACTTACAAGCCGTTATGCTGCCGAAATTTATACCAAATGAATAGTAATCATGCAACATTGATAACGATGGCTTGCAATATATGGAGAGCATGAATGAACGTAGGGTGTTACATAGTTAATTATAAAATAACTGGTCATAACAAGGCAACTCAATCAAATATTTCAAGATTTGTTTATCTTTCGAAATCAAACAAGAAAAAGAATTCATTTTTATATTTTTTGAATTTAAATATCCTAAATATTTATTCTGATTTTTTTTTAAATTATACGGTTTGTTAGAATAATACATCAATTATTTATGCGTTTATTGACTTTAATCTCTTCTTAGGTGTAATAAAAATAATAAAAACCTTTATTAATTAATAAGTGTATACAGTATACTACATATTAGGGAAGCGGTGTAAAAACATAAATGAATGGTCCTGTTCCTAGGGATGCAAAGTGCATATTGATGCCATTTTGTGGCATCTCTCTTTCTTGCGGATAGGCTCTATTTATTTTTAAAAACTAATATATATATATATTTATTTATTTTTTCTAAGGTAGTGTTTGTTAAATTGACCTAGGTAAGAAATTTTAAGATAAGGCTGGAACACTTTTCAGTTTTCAAACCAAGATATGGAATAGTTAAGATAAGATTGAAAAGTATTTCGAAATTTTTTTTCAATTGTTTGTTAAAATTTTTGGAAGAAATTAAAAATATATTTTTTTCAATTTTTTAGTTGTTTCTTATTTGACAAAGTAAATAAATGCATATCTTGACCCTATGTCAATATATATATATCTTGATTTTTCAACATATAGGCAGTTAGATTTTTTTTGTGTGACCCATTTTTTTTAACAAACACTTAGAAATATTGGAAAAGTTGGAATAATTCTATTTTTTTCATCCTAACCTTTCCAAGGTTAAAACATGCTAGAGATAGTAGCATTATGGAATTTGAAATTTAGAAAATTTTAATATTTTTTTGTCAAAATATGATTCTATGAGCCAATAAATAAAATAATTTTCTAAAAAATTATAAAATTTGTTCCAAAACATGATTCCATGAACCAAAATTATACATTGTATTCACTTTTTGTCCAAATTGAATAAATTGGATTCACTTTGCCCAAACTAAATACATTGTATTTACTTTTGTCCATATTGAATACACTGAATTTATTTTTTTTCCAAAACTGAATACATTGTATTCACTTTTTGTCCAAACCGAATAAATTGTATTCACTTTCAATTTGACATTTAACTCTAATATTGCTTTAAGAATTCTTATTTTATACGTAAATTAGATATTGCTCTTCTGAAATGACATAATAATGTATTATTATTATAATTTCTTCCCCACTTCTATTAAAGAACGAAATAAATACTTAATTTATATCATAGGTTCCATGATTTATACTTTTAATTTTATAATAATTATGGTCAAAAGTTAAAAGATTTTTTTCATGTTTTTAAATTCATTAAAACATAATAATGGATTTACCCACTATGAACCAACACATATTTTCTTGACAAATACCTTAACGAAATATATGAATTTTATTTATACATTACATACTTAATTGATAAGTCAAAAAGATTATTTTGAACAACCAATAATATTTCTCTTATTTGTTTTAAAAAGAATTAACGAAAGAAAATAATTAAAATCACGAATATATATTTATTAAAAGATTGAACTAGTTGAATAAATGAGTAACTTTATCTACCCTATAATCAGTAGTGGTACGAGTAGAATTCTAGAATTTAAAAAATTTTTGTCTCAACAAGAAAAAGTTGAAAAGTCTAGTGTATACGAATGCTGAGGAAAAAAAAAGAAAGAAAAAAATTGAATACAATAATTTTTTTTATTTTATTTGCTTTTTTTTATGGTTTTAGATATGAAATTTTAAAGATTTAAACAATAGTTCAAAGGAAAAAAAAGCACAAGAGTTAGAGAATTCAAAATCTACAATTAAAAAAAAATTATTAGAGCAACTTGAGTAGCATATGAAAAAAGAAATACAACAACTATACCAAAATATAAATATTGAATACATAATTTAATTAATTACCCAACCAAAACAATTTTATGTGACTTTAGCCAAAATTAGTTAATTTGGTATATTAATTCTGCACATGCCCTAAAGATCAATATTAGAACAAATTTAGATACAAGACTTATTGATGCCATCCTTTGTTCTTCATAATTCTCCACTGGTCAATTTTAATTGAATTCAATTGAAATCCAAATTGACA
This sequence comes from Excoecaria agallocha, assembly GCA_037975025.1. NCBI lineage: Eukaryota > Viridiplantae > Streptophyta > Magnoliopsida > Malpighiales > Euphorbiaceae > Excoecaria > Excoecaria agallocha. Next base: position 13,860,695 of record CM075821.1, on the reverse strand, counting down.
AGAATTGAATAGTTGAATTAATTCAATAAAATTTGGCAATTAAAATTGATTAAAATCGAATTTAATTTCAATTTGAATAGTATTCAATTAAAATTAAATTAGTCAATTAAATCCAATTTAAATTAAGTTTATAAATTCAATTTCAATTAAAAATAAGATTGAATTTGAGTTCAATTTGGAAAATAGTGTATTCAATTTACAGTAGGTGAATATAATGTATACAAATGCCGAGCAAAAATAAAAAAAAAAGAAAGAAAAAATTGAATACAATAATTTTTTTTTTAATTTTATTTGCTTCTTTTCCTACTATAAGTAGGTGTGATAGTTTGTATGTAAAAAAATGAATCAATTTATAGTTTCAATATATTTTAATGATGTCTTAATGAACTTTTTATAAGACCAATGTGGCTTGAGATTAAGAGGTCTTAGAGTTGGTTTGGGATGGCTTCAAATATGTTACTTTTGTAAAGGTTATTTTTGTCCTAAAAAAATAAAAAATGTATATTTACATTATTATTCCTATTTGAGTCACTCAAATCGAGCTAATAATCATTTCCCTTTAAACTGTAGTAAGATGAAATGAGGGTTTATAGTTAGCATCTTATAAGCTGAATACATTTCAGCTCATTAACTTTGTCGTTTGACTTTTAAACTTTACGCATAACCTTGTAGCCATTTGAATTTGTAGAATTGAGAAACATTGGTCCTTCACAGTGGCAAAGCCAGGATTTATAATTAAAAGGGACAAAAATATAAGTCATACTTAAAAAAATATAGCATAAATACTATAAATAAATTGTTAAATAAAGAAAAATATTTATTTAACATATTTAAAAAAATTACAATTATCCTCTACGAGTTTTCATGCCTTAATAGTGGCAAATAATGACTTCGATATCAATAGTATTAAATATATTTTTTTAATATAAATGTTCAAACAATTAGTCATCCATTGATCTCTCATTTTGTTACGTAACATATTCTTCACAAATTTCATAGCAAAGAATGCTCTTTCAACTATTGCAATCGCAACGGATAAAATAAATGATAAAGTGATGAGTTTACAAAGCAAATGATATAAAATATTCTTTTTTATTTGCACCATTTATTCATTAAAATCACCTACAAAAACCATTACTTCACTTATTATATTATAGATTAAATTTTCAAAACCATTAAAAAGCCATTAGGATATAATAATACAACAAGGACCTTTTTATCCATTTAAAGAAAAGTTATTCGGATACCTTGTAACATATTTACTTAATTTGCTGGTACTCTGTAAGAAAAGGTAAAACTCTATGTTATATCTGTTGGTATTATAATGGTACTCTTTTCATTCATTTAAATTGTTTGCAATTGCAAATGCTTCAATTAAGCCAAACTGATACAATAGAGTTTTTAGTGACATAATAAGGAAACTAAAGAACTTAAGCCCATATAATTTAGGCTTTCATCAATTCAAACAGATAATATAAAACCTAACTAGATTAGCATTAGTTTAAAATTTCATATGCGTTCTCTAAAATACAAAAAACAAAGATATATAAAAGCAAAAAAATTACAAAACTAAATTAATAGCCTTTAATTAAAGATAAATCTTTGTTGTATTCTTAGTTTCTTTTGAAATTTATCTGATTTATCTTTAAAAATTCAAAAAATAATAGAGTTTTATATTTTTGTTTCAATGGAAGTAGAAAGATAAAAGTTTTATTAATAAAAAACTTAAAAAATAAGTTAAAGAGAGAGGGGTAAAAACAAAATTTTAAGGGGGGCAAAATTAACTATCTAATATATATATGTGTGTATATATATAAATATAATTAAAAATTTTTGAAAAATTAAGGGGAGCAATTGTCCCCTTTCCTCTTTAAGTGGTGTCGCCACTGGTCTTTCACTATTTACGTGTCATGTTGTGTAGAATTGATGCACTTAAAGTGTATTAAGGCTAAATATATAATTAAAATATTAAGGCCTAATACATATCTAATTCTTTAAATTTGTCCTAATAATTCATTTAGTCTTCTAAACCTATGTAAGCAATTATTTAGTCTTTTGAACTTACAAATAAATTGATATACACATTGGCCTATTTTTATTCACTATTCGAAACAAGTGTAAATGCATGTACTACAGGTATAATGACACTGAAAGAAAAGAAAAACGAAAATAACTTCACCTTGATTAATTCATTAACATATTTACTTGTATTTATTGAATGTGTTAAATAATATTTATTTTTTAATGTTTTTAGTTGTATTTAAATAAAATTTGAATATACTAATTAACATTAATAAATTCTCGGAGTTCTTTTTTTTTTTGAATGCAAATTAAATCTTCATTAATAATATAAAGAGTACATTTGAAAAGTACAAATAAACTTATAAAATTTAAAAGTAAATAAGATGTACGAAATTAATAAAGTTGCTGAAACATATCTCTGAATTTTCTCGACAAAAAAAGTGGATAATGGTAACATGCTGCCGGCAATTTAACTTTCAGCGGAAAACTCAGTCCATAGGAAAACTCATTTCAAAAGGAAGAAAATTTCCATTAAAGAAGATAATAACCTCCAAATTTGGAGGACAAACTTGCATAACAAAAAAATTAAATTGCATTCAATATTAGATAAATGAATTAGATTTATAAAAACACAAAAAGAATTTAAGCAAACACAAAAATTAGATCTAAAATAAAAAATTTTATATTTGTGTTTATTGAAATCAAAACACAAATAAACCAAAACACAAATAAAATTAAAATTTCAGATCTATACCGATATAAAAATTATTATAAAGAGATTTTAAAAAAAAATGAAAAAACATAGAAAATTAAAAAACACAAATATAAATTATTATAAAGAACAAGATGAAGGAAAATAAGAAAACAGAAAAAAGCTGCTACTTGTAAATGGACTGAAGCATTTACAATCATTTTAAATAGTAAATAAAATCAAGAAATATTGGCTTATCTTTTTCACTATCCGAAACAGATGTAAGTATATGTAAAACACACATGATTAGATAAAAAAATCAAATCTAATAATAGTTTATCGGATAGTGGAAAATACAAGCCAATATTTCTTGATTTTATGAGTTTAGGAGGCTAAGTGATTGCTCACAAATATTTTAGGGTGAAGTGAATTATTTAGATAAGTTTAAAAGGTTGGATATTTAAACATGGCAAGTAAAACCACACAACATTATTTTGTTGGGTCTTCTTTTCACATCATTATGCATGTGTTACACATAAGCATACATGTTTTAGGTATTGAAAAGAAGGGGTCAATGTGTCTCGATTTTACAAGTTTAGAGGGGTTAGAAGGTTGCTCGCAAAGTTCAGGGGCTAAGTGAATTTTCTAGAAGAGTTTGAGGGGCTCATGTAATACTCATATCCCGATCCTATAGAACACCTACAGGATTACGTGTTCACTTAATAGGTTAGGCAAATTCCCATTTAGCATGCTTACTCAAAACCAATTATTTCTTTATATGGTAGTATTAGAATAGTGTTTAGGAACTATTTTACATTTCCTATTGTATCAGTTCATGCCTTAAGTTGCTTATACATTATTACAATAAAATTTCATGATATGTTTTACATATCTAAGACATAAATATAACTTTTCATATACTTATGTTAAATAGAATTACAAAAACTTAAACCTTCAAACTCAAAGTCTCCACTCGTGCTAGCCTTTAATTCTGTAGATTATCCTTGATTATATTGATTCTCTTCACCTGAATCTACACGGATAAACACTCGTACTAAACTTACTAACTTAGTGGGAAAAAAATACATGATGCAGATGGCCTCTCACAGAAGTCATTAACAATATATGCACCTTTAAACACGCAACTATGTATAGAATATAGTAATGTCAATTGTAGACATGTTTGTTCACAACATAATCACGTATTATGCAAGTTTTTATTTCTCACATCCTAAAAACTCCATTTCACATTTCTATACAGTTCACATACATAGAATTATAATGCTATACTGATTTACTCTTTTATGTTCCTATACTTGCATGCATAATTTAGGTCACAAGTTAATGTGTACATGTACCTCCAGCAATATATGATTAAAATGACTATAACACTACCTATATATTAACACTAAATTGGCATGTATTATACAAAATACATAAATCCAAAACCATACATGACACAAAATCATATTTATAATTCCAACGATGTTATGTAATTAAATAGATTATCTTTACTTTGCTTACCATTTCATGTGTCCTTTACCTCATAATTATCATTTCATGTTGAAATAACAATTGAGATTGATATATCATTATTACATATTACCAAACATATTTTATCCTAATTTAGAGTTACATTATGAGTAACATGGCCAAAATATTTACAACTCATTCCCTTTTTCTTAACTATCTAATTTAAATTTCATTTTAGAAACAAAATTCAATGGACAAAATTGAATGAAGCCAATTATAGAACAACCTATAGAACATATTATAGATTACAAGTATAATATGTGCCAATGCATAGTCAAAGTGAGTTTAACTTTTGTAAACATGTTCAATTGTGACATTTATATATTACACAATAACATATATAATCTATATTTTAGTATACAAGTATCATATAACACAATAAAAAGCATACAAGTACAAATATCATATAATCATACTTGTATCAATACATGTTCAAAGTAATAGTAATATTGGTAAAATATATTTAGGTATAACATTCATGTGTTTTGCAAGCATCGTTACAGTTTATATATTCATGTATAAGTGTCATGTATATCAATTCATATGTTTTATATGTCATTTCTTTTATATATAACATCTTATTAATTTTCCGTAATTAGCTTGCATTTTTTTGTAGGTGCAGATAACGTATGTGATATGGTACGGTAAATACCCAATGGTATAAAACATGTAAATACTTGAATAACGGGTGCAATACAATAAATACCTGAAGTTATGAATATATAGAGATATTTTAGTTTTGATATGGACACCATAGGTGTCAATCATGTTGTAGCTACACAATAAACCTTATAGGCATGCCTAACTATCCATAACCAAGAAAAATAAGTAAATGACTATAATTTTATATCTCTTATTATCATATTCTTCATCCTCTAAATCTTTAATATATCAATATATACTCAATTATAATCATATAGTTAAAATATATGCTGACATATATGCATAACTTATGCTTGTAATATGTGTAAAACCCTTAGTTCATTCATGATTTCCCCAAATTGTATATGGTTACTAACGACGTTACATGGTTACGAAAATTTCGGTAGCATAACGGCTTGTAAACCATACTGTCTAAACCTGTAAATTGACAAAATGGCACTCCCAAAATGCAAACTTCACCTCTAATACTTCAATGACATACATTGCACTTCTAAGATCATCCATTTCATCAACACAACATAGTCAACAATTTCCATTACACACATGCTAAAAAATTGTCCATATATCAATAGATTTACTATAATTTATGTCCAAGACACCACGTTACTTACTATAAGATAGTTATCTAAAATCTAATACATAAATCATTTAATCTTCATATCCATAACCGCCTCACATGTACATGCCAACTCGATTCCTTTTTTCCTTGTGTCCTCATTTACTTGTCCCTGTGTGGAGTCAACAAACCACACGCTAAGCAATGGTGTTGCCTAGTGGTAGATACAACTACAAAAAATTTCATTTAAATAAATTCATTATTATTATTATTATTATTATTATTATTATTTTTGTTCATCTAGCTGTATGTGCCTATTTTCCAAGGTTCAGATTAGTCCTTATTGACTTTATGTCCTTATGTATTCATCTTTTTATTGTCTGATCTCTCTTGGTTATAATTTCAACAACTATTTTACATTTATGCCCATACGCTTCTATTTGTTCACATACTAGTTTTGGTGCTTTTTTCTAATTTCTTCTTTGATCATAAACTCAACTTTAGTGCATGTAGCTCATGTAATTCAGTTTAATATTATTAAAATTTCTTTCCTTGCTGACTAAATAATATTTTGTTGTACCTAATTCCTTAATTACTCTTAAATGTTCCATCTTTTATGATAATTTCATTTAGGTCCTTACTTTATCAACTAACGTCTAAATTTCATTAATTTCTCAATGTGACGTTTAAGTTTTGTGTTTTATTAAATTAATATTTAAATTTTTTTCCCAGCTTGACTGACCCTTTTTGCTGACTTTTTACTTATAATTACTATTTTACTTTCCATTTCTCCTTTCTGGTATTTTTTGACATGAAGTTATAATTCCTTTCATTTTAATTCATAACTTTGCTTCCTTGCCAAAATTATTGTTTCTTCCCTAATTTTCCAACTTTTGATTAAATTGCAGTTTTACCCTTAGTTACTAAATTTGCTCAAATTCCCTTAGTACCCTTCCTATCTATTGATTTTATTATCTATTAACCAGTTTACCCTTATTTATTCTTTTTTATATCTTTTATTCTATTTTAACTTTTCAATTTGCATTTAGGCCTTTAGTGTTTCCTCACAATGTGCTCAATTACCATTTTGCCCCTTTATATTTCTGCTTGCTAATTAATCAATTCGGTCCTTTTATTTTTCAATTTTTGCTATTTAAACCCTTTGGTCCTTAAATTCTTATTAATTTCCAAATAATTCTTACTTAAGTATAAAATTACAATTTAGTCCTTAAACTTTATATTTCATAATTTTGACTTGGTTTGACCTCAAATTTGACCAATTGTCATAAGGTCTCTCATATTCATTTATCCCTCATATTAAATCTTAATTAATTTCTATCTGAATGTAAAATTACAATTTGGTCCTCGAAACTTTACTACATCTCTTTTTTGCACTACATTACTCTAATGTCGTTCCCTTTTTATTCTCTTTGCTTTTATTCCTTTCTAAATTTAATATTTATATTTTAGTCCCTACACTTTTTCATGTGATGGTAAATTACTGTTTCATCCATAACCTTTATATCCTTCATGTTTGACCTTGTTGGCTTCCATTTTGACTTCTTTTACTTCTTTTGATGTTTATTTCCTTCTGAATGTAAAATTTGCATTTTGGCCAATATATTTCTTCATAAAGTGGTAAATTACATTTTGATCCTTAAAATTTTCATTATTTATGATTTTACCCTTTTTCACTTATTTAACCATTTTAACTCCTTTAACCATATTTTTTATGCTAACTTATGATTTTATCCCTAGTTTATCGCATAATTATGTTTTTGCCCTTTTTGAGTCTATTAATCATATTTTCACTTTACTTCATGATTAGTCACGTTTATGACTCCTTTTATGCCTAATTTACCTTTTGGTCCTTATTTTCTTGCATAATTGTAATTTTGCCCTTACGAAATTATTAATCATTATTTCTTATTTAATTAACTTTATGACATTCTTTTTGCTTAATTTATTATTTAATTCCTATTTTCTTGCATATTTACTATTTTACCCCTAGCGATAACTAGTGAAAATTCTTGAACTAGAAATACGGGATGAGAACTATATAAATATACTGTCCGACTATATGTGAGGCCTTAAAGCTATATGTGTATACTGTATGACTGTATGAGGGAGGAGACTACCTTAGGGTAGTCAATCCTCGATAATAGCTTACTATATGATTCTACCACGGTATCTGTGTCCCTATAGCTAGCCATTATATCCTAATATCCCGGATTACCCACTGTGCACTAAGGGCAACTAGTTATCTTACATAATGTTATATTTTTACATGGTTCTTCATGTTGTTAACGTTATATATCATGTTGTACATGCTCATTCTCTTTGCATTCATCCATACTAAATGCAAATCCATAATGTACATGGTATATATCATCCATGTATGATGAAAATATGACATAAATAGTAAGTATATAATTTGGCCTAATTGGAAATTTAGGTCCACCATGTATTTTCTTATTCCTTTTCATGTTATATATGTTTCTAAGTTCAATTTATATGATTATACATTAACATACAATTATTTTACATGAGAAATTCTTAGTTACATATGATACACCATTATATTAACATGAGGTACATTACGTCCATACATTATTTTAGGCTCAAATCAATCATTTAATACTTATTAAAGCCAGTAGTACACATTTAATACTTGATATACCTACTATCATCACAATATCATATTATTCAATATGCTATATAATTCGACCATTTGATGTTTATCACCTTTTTGTTTATTTTTTCACTATTTTTCATTTGTTTCATGATATTACATCTTGGTATCATAATATCTAAATTTATTTCTTAATTCTACTTATATTTACTTAGTTACATAATGCAACACCATTATGTTAACATGATAAACTTTATGTCTACATATTAATTTAAGCTCTAATCAATCATGGTGTATTTACTTATCTTAATATTACACATTTGATGCTTAATCTGTATTTAATTATCAAATTAACATACTATGTTACATGAAGCATAATTCGGCCATAGCATAATCGTTACCTATATGTGTAATTCCTTTGTAATTTGATACTTATTTCATGTTAATTCATCATTTTATAAAGTTCTCTTAAATTATTTCTCATTATTTCTTAGGTTTCCTCAGTTACATAATGTAATTTTCATAGAAAATTCTAAGATTAAATGAAATTAAGTGTAGAGAATGTATCCACTTACCTTAGAATAGCTTGAAATCTCTTATCCTTCATTTCTCCTTGCTTGCTTCCCATTTTCCTCTTTAGTCCCTATTGGTTCCTTTGATGGTTGAATCTTCCTTGCATGGTTTCCTTAATTTTTCCTCATCCTTACTTCAATTCCAATTCAAAATATAAATTTCCACATCAAATTCCACCTAAATATCTATTTAAAACATTAAATCATTACTAAATCACTTACTTGAATTCTTTGCTACAACCTTTTTCTTTGTAATTTCTTTCATCTTCTCCACTCAAAATGAGCTTTAGATATGGTTGGTAATGAAATTAGGGCATGAGAATTATATAGGACACAAAATTTGGTAGATTTTCCTTAGTGAAAATGGAAGAAAAATAAAGACAAAGAAGAAAGAGTGGGACGATTGGAAGATGGAAGAAGATGGCTGAGGTTGCTAAATTTCTGACTTTTTTTATCTTATATAACCATGTGAATTGGGCCAAATCTTGTCCAACCACTTTGGCCTAATTTCACTTAAATAAGCCAATTTTAGCCTAATTAATTCCTCCACTAATTTCCTTGCTAAATTTCAAATTCCAACAAATTATAACCCAATATTTTATGACAACTATACCCTTGAACTAGCAAGAAAATTCCGTTTAACTTGTTTAATTAAATTAAACTTGGTTTTTCACCATTTTTCGAAAATTGGTGCTCCAGTCATCAAAATGCTTTGAAATTTTACCCCACATGTCCTGACATATGTAGAAGAACATGATTATTTCGAGCTCGTTTTGATATAGTTCCAGCTTTGGAGAAAAAATCAGCCGGTCAAAAATTCAAAATAGTCAGAAAAATTATTTTTCACTTCCAGACACTAATTTAAACCATTTACAATAGATTTGGAAATTTTTGTGATTTTTAGAAGTCATTTTCTATTTTCAAAGTCCCGATCAAACCTTTAGTCAACCCTTTTATAGCCCCGGGTAAAACTTTACTATCTGATTTGAGGGCCCATTTGAACTGAATTTTGTCTCAAATTGTACCACCGGACTCTATTTAGTACTATTTTCATAATCTAGTGTTAACTTAAATTGCCCACCAAGTCACCCATCCTCGAATTTCCTTAGCTTGAGCACATTTAACTCTTATGCATTTTCAAGTTTTTATGTACTGTACCATTGTAGTCACCCTGAAACTACCCTAGGGTTACAGTTCATGCTCTAAAACATGTCGTGCATGTCAGATGAAAATTTCAAAGTGTTACAATATGTGTGTGTATATATATATATATATTAGTTCATTTCAGATCATCAAAACTTGTTCACATATACATACACTCTCTCTTAAGCACTTATAATTCTTATCAATACTTTATTTATCGTCATGCATATAATTATTTACTATTCCTAAGAACCCCACAACCATTTAAAAACAAATTGTTACTTTACTTTGGGAAAATTTATAGGTTCATTTGGTATATAATTTGATCATAAATTCTTCATGAAAGTTGTATATTTATGTATTAAGTTTTATCTCTAATTGAAATCAATCAATTACAATATGAGTAGGTTGAGATATGACAAAATATTGAAAAACTATCAAAATAATCCAATAACAAATCAAAGGCAATTTCCCCTAAAAATTCAACTAAGGCCTTTAAATGCAAGAATAAAGTAATTTAACTTCAATTCAACTCTTAAAAAAAAATTTCACAACTTAAAAAATTTATATATTAATTCTCTTCATGTCAAATTTGTTAGAGAGTATGCCCTAGAGCCCATGTAATAGGGATGTATTTCATATGTATGAGTTAATATTCTTAATAAAAGGCATCATTCAATTATTAATGCTATGTTTAAATACATGAGTTTGTAAATCTTAAAGTAATAAATGAAGTCCTAGACATTATGAACACAGTGCAAAGGCAATCATGAAAGTGTTCATGATATGAGATGTCTATTGTATGCAAATGTGTTAATATCTAAATATCCCTAGTTATAGAATTAACAAGATAGGGTATTGTTAATTCGAACAGACTAGCATATGTTATGCTTCTTGAATGGTTCAAGCAATGGATCTCATAACTGTGATTATGGAAGATAATCAAAGCTAACATGTGAATGATTGTTAGAAGAACAAGTTCATTGGAGACCTGCATAGAGAATCCTCATATGGATATTAAATCTATATCAGTGAGGAATCTCTTTATAACGGTTGCGCAAGTATCCTTAGACTTGAGATCACCAAAGTTATCTTAAGCAGCAAGTGGTATATTTTGACTCCATAACTGATTACTTCCAATTGGGAGTGAACATAGTTAGGAGATTGGGTATATCATGACCTACTTGAAGATAATTGAGTGATTGACAAAGGATTCACCATCCTCGATTTAATAACAGAAGTTATCTCGCATGATTCTATAATTGCCTTGTTCAGAGAATCTCTGGCTAGAGTAATATGGCAAGATGGATGAGATCCATGGAGGGCATTTTAGGAACAATGGTTAAATTAATAGAACATACATAATTAGATTTATATGAGTTGACAGAAATCCATAGTCAGAATCTAATTGAGATAAGAGTGGTGAAAGGAGTAATTGCACGGTAACTATTTCTATAGAAGGGTATAGTCAAACCACTTGACTTTCTTGACATTTAGGTAGTCATGATGCCTAGCTAGAGGCCAATCATGACTTGTATAATAATGTATCAAGAATATCAATGGGGATTGATAAAATGATTTAATAGAGTTTAAATCATGTGAATTTTGAATAGAACTCACAATTACATATTATACTGCTAATATGGACAGGAACCCAATAGGTCACACACATATAGAGAAAAAGGATAAAATGGTAAAATGACAAGGATAATAATATTTGATATTATTATGGGGATAGAGAAGTGAATAAGATAATAATTAATTAAAGAGTTTAATTAATTATGATCAAGTAAAATTATTCGCAAAACTTTTTTGATATGTTCTGTAAAATTGGGCCTAATAGAAATAATGTATTTCATAATTGATTATTATTTAACTATAAGTGTTATAGGGCTGATATAATAATTAATAGGTGCATTGGAGGAATTATAAAGGCCCAAAGAAGTGAAGTTGGCACAGAAGCCCTCCTAAAGAAGGGCCACACGCCAACTCCAAAATAGAAGGCCTTAGAGGCGTATTTCTTGGACCAAAATAAACTAAATTTGTTACATAAGTGTTATGGAGCCTACATATTTAATTTGGTTGGATTTAGAATTTATTTGGATAATTAAATCCAAGTATATATACAAAGAGCCTAGTTTTTGGGTTTTGTGCATAGTCTTTTGTGAAAGGGCTTAAATTGGATTTAATTGAGCCCAAATAATTATAAATAATTCTAGAAGCCCAATTAATAATTCTCCAGCAATTTTAAAAAGCCCAATCCCATTATGAAGTTGGATTTTTAACCTAACTATAAAAATCCAAGTGATGGGGAATTAAGGTTAAGAGTGTGTGAGCAATTAAGAAAAGTTTCTTCTCTTTTTCTCTCTACCCTAGCCACCACTCCCAAAGCTAGCTTCTAGGGTTTTTGACAAGCCCTTGTTTTCTACCAATTGTTGGTTCATTCTATCATTCTCTAGTGTGGATTACTCATTGAAGTGTTCGATTTTGGACACTGTGGTTTGCGACAACCCGATGTGAAGGAAAATCAACTGTACAACAAAAATCAAAGGTGATTTTTCTTATTCTCATTAATATGTATATTTTAAATTCATAGAAAGATCAGATATATTGGTTAAAAATTTTAAATTTTGCTTATGTATGAGATGCATGTAACCGATAATTTCCAACATGGCATTAGAGCCTCGGTTTTGCCATTAATATGCAATTCTATATTTTTCTACAGAATAAGTTTTTTTTGAGTTATTTATTTCATAAATTTTAAAATATCATATTTGATTGTTCATTAATGAGAAATATTGATTTCTGGATATAAGTGTGATCAAATATATAAAACGAAAATAAAAACGATTCTTTTAAGAAAAGAATTTTTTGTTTTTACGTGAATAGCCTTTAATTTTAGGGGCTGTTCTAAATTAATTTTTTATAGATCCATTATAAGATCATTTAGATGATAATTTATGTTTTTAATATGTGATATTAAGCCATAGGATCAAATGAAATTAAAATCGAACAAGTTTTGCATGGAAACTAGTTTAGTAAAAAAGTTGGATAAATTGGTGTTCTTGGTGTGTTCTTGATGTGTTCTTGTTTAGAACGATTTTTAATCTTCTAAATCTGATATATCTGATATATTAAAGTATTTTTATTTAATTTTATTAATTAAAATGGGCCTTAAATTAATTGGATTAATTTTAATTCATTAAAACCACTTAATGGGCTTAATTATATTTACGGACTTGGTTTAAATTAGTGAATGATTTGGTGGGCCCAAGGATCTGATTTAAATTAAATATTATAAACAATAATTAAGTCTATTAATGGGTTTTAAGGTTTGGAGTGGGCTTGGCTCATTCCAAAAGGCCCAAATGGTCCAATAGACACAAAACTAGTTTGTGTGTGAACACATTTAGGGTTTAATTTGGTGGGTTTCAGCCTACCTTTATCTTAATCCCAAAATTAATTCTTTTAATTAATTAATATGATTAATTAATTAAATAATCAATTAATAATTAATTAATAATCAATTGGATTGATTATTAAGGCAAGAACACATGCATGCAAAAAGGTTTTCTAAAATGAAAGTTTCCAAAATGAAAAAGTTTTCTAATTTGATCACATTATTAAAATAACTCAAAAGAATGTTTCAAGAGTTGAAACAAAGTTAATAATCCATTACTTTATGCATTAGAAATGCATATAATGGTGTATGATTGTCATGATGGATAGTTATGGACAAGACCCAATGTGATTGAGCATTATGCATGTTTTGGCCCAATAAGGACTTTCATGTCCCGGTCACTTGTTTTTTGTTTGTATTTCTTTTCAAATTGTAATATGTAATTAGATTACTTAGATTAGAATTAGAAATAGAGATGGAGACCACTATTAAGGAGCAAGATAGGCCGGATGGAGATCCAACAAGCTTGAAGATAATGTAATTATTTTTACTTGTTTGAATCATGCATACTACCTAAGTGTGACCTTTTGATTTCCCTCTTGGCTCAGGGAAATCAATGTAGTAAAGTCCATAACTATACCCATATTTGTATGCTTATATTTATGTGATAGATATAGATGCATACCAATGTATGCCAACCATGTATGATGAGACTTAATTAACTAAAACCCTCAAACAAATACTAAGGTATATAAGCCTTCCATTAATTTGAGGAGAACCAAAGTTCTTTATAGTGTGGGTTGTTGACCACAGTCAAGCTCACATTATATCAAATATGTTCAAATTTAATTAAATGGGTCATCTTAGCTAGCCCATTAGCTTGTTGACCACAGTCAAGGCTAATGGTTCTTGAGGCAAAATTAGGGAATGCATATACGATATGCATGCATTAAGAGTTGATAACCTAATAATTGGTATAGAGATACCTACCTTTCAAGGGTATGAAGTTTGGCTTGTTGACCACAGTCAAGGTCAAATTACATATCAAGGATTGGATATTGGCCTACTAGGAAAACCATTGGGTTTTCTCGGATTATATAGTGAGGGCTATTAATTTGAAAAAAAATAGTGGGAGTAAAAAGATTAATTAAAGACCTTATTAATGCATACATATATATGAACATACTCTCATAATTTTTTTTCACATCTAGGTCACCATCATGGGCACATCAAACATTAATATACGATCAATCTTGGATAACAAGCTGGTTGGCAGCAACTATTCTGACTGGATCAAGCAAGTGAGAATTATTCTAAGAGCTGAAAATATCCATTATGTCTTGGATAAAGATCCACCACCACTTCCATCAGATGATGCCATTGATGAGATCAAAAGACCTTATTAAAAATACATGGAGGATAGTGAAGCGACAACATGTCTGATGCTGGGTGCTATATCCTCGGAGCTTCAGAAGCAACATGAGATGATGGATGCTAGAACCATCATTTTGCATCTAGAGGAGCTTTATTCTTCTCAAGCTATAACTGAGCAATATGAGATTGCTCGAGCTCTATTTAGCTGCAAAATGGTGGAAGGAACTTCAGCTGCTACTCATGCATTGAAGATGTATGGGTATATTGAGCATTTGAGTAGACTTGGCTATATTATGGATAATGATCTATACATAGATTTAATCTTGTACTCGTTGGCTCCAAGTTATGCACCTTTCGTGCTTAACTTCAACATGAACAAGATCTAAGAAACCATTCCTGAGTTAATCAACATGCTTAAGATAGCTAATGGATCCTTTAAGAAGGATCCAAAAAGTGTCATGGTTGTCACTTCTGCTAAAGGCAAAAAGCAGCAGAAGAAGAAGATAACCAAGGCGCAGCCAAAGAATAGTGGGATCTCAAAGAAGAAGGTTGCCAAGAAAGAGAATCCCAAAGGAACTTGCTTCCATTGTGGAAAGGATGGTCATTAGAAGCGTAACTGCAAGGCCTATCTAGATTCTCAAGGAGAATAAGCAAGCTGATGCTTGTACTTCGGGTATTCATATGATTGAAATTAATACTTATTCTATTGCTTCAAAACAATCTTGGGTATTAGATACCGGATGTGGATCTCATTTGTGTAATGATCGACAGGGGTTTAGAAGCTTTAGAAGAGTTGGAAAGGCAGAGATATGCTTGCAGTCAGCTGCTGGATAAAACATCTCTACAACGGTTGTGGGGACTTACCATTTGCCTCTTCCAAGTGGATTAGTATTGGAATTAAATAATTGTTATTATGTTCCAGCTTTATCCAAGAGTATTATTTCTTTCAGTTGTTTATTGAACGATTATGACATTTCTTTAAAGGACAAGTGTTGTTACATTTTTAAGAACAATATGTTTTATGCAAAAGCTATAATTGAGAATGGTATATTTGTTCTTAATTTAACTAAAGAAGTGCATAATGTGGATACTAAGAGAATGAAACATGATAATCTAAATACCTCATATTTATGGCATTATCATTTAGGCCATATAAATAAAAAATGCATGACCAAATTACACAAGTCAGGTGATTTGGGATAATTTTATTATGAATCATTTGATACATGCGAGTCTTGTTTATTGGAAAAAATGACAAAAGCTCCTTTTATTGGTAAAGGAGAAATAGCTAAAATGGTTTTGGACTTAATACATTCTGATGTATGTGGTCTAATGACTACACATGCCAGTGGAGGTTACTCCTACTTCATTACTTTCATAGATGATTATTCCAGGTTTGGATACATCTATCTAATGAAATATAAATCAGAAGCATTTGAAAAGTTTAAAGAATTCAAAAATGAAGAAGAGAAACAACTTGGCAAGAGTATTAAAACACTTGGATCAGATCGAGGTGGAGAATACTTAAGCCAAGAATTTTAGGATTATCTTAGAGATAATGGGATTTTATCTCAATGGACTCCACCATATACACCACAACACAATGGTGTATCTGAAAGGAGAAATCGAACACTATTAGATATGGCTCAGTCAATGATGAGCCGAGCAGACTTGCCTAAGTCCTTTTGGGGATATGCACTAAAAACTGTTGTTTATGTGTTAAATAGAGTTCCTAGTAAATTGGTTGATATTACTCCATATGAGATGTGGAATAACAAGAAACCCACGATTTATTATATGAAAGTATGGGGTTGTCTTGCTTATGGGAAGAGGACAATGTCAGACAAACTAGATATTAAGTCTGACAAATGTTTATTTATGGGATATCCAAAAGAAACGTTTGGATATTATTTCTATCATCCCTTAGAAAAAAAGTTATTTGTTTCAATTCATGCTATCTTCTTGGAAAGAGAATTTCTTTTACGAGAGGACAATGGGAGTAAAATTGAACTTGGTGAAGTTTAAGACCCACAAATAGAAGAAGATCAACCGATTGAACCTGAAACTGAATTTCATAATGATGAGATTGCAGTTGAACTTGATTATACACAAAATCATAGAAGATCTACTAGGATGCGTTCTATCCCTGTGAGATATGTATTTCACATTGATTCGGATAGAGGCATAACTATAGTAGAGGACAATGAGCCTACAAGCTATCAAGAAGTTTTGAACAATTCAGAACATGATTTATGGCTTAAGGCTATGCAGTCTGAAATGGATTCCATGTATGAGAATAAAGTATGGACTTTAACTCAACCACCTGAAGGGATAAAATCCATAGGGTGCAAATGGGTCTTCAAAAAGAAGACCGATATGGAAGGTAATATAGTTACCTATAAAGCTCGCTTAGTAGCAAAGGGTTATCGTCAAAAGAAAGGTATTGACTATGACGAAACCTTTTCTCCTGTGGCAATGCTTAAGTCTATAAGAATACTTTTAGCCATTGCAACTCATTATGGTTATGAGATTTGGCAAATGAATGTGAAGACAACTTTCCTAAATGGAAATCTGATTAAGGATGTGTATATGACACAACCATAAGGGTTCGCATCAGGAAATGGCAAAAAGGTATGCAAGCTTCAAAGATCAATTTATGGATTGAAGCAAGCCTCTAGGAGCTGGAACATACAATTCAATGAGACAATCAAAGAGTTTGGTTTCTCACATAATGAAGATGAACCTTGTTTGTATAAAAGGGAAAATGGGAGTGCAATTGTCTTCCTAGTTCTATATGTAGATGACATATTGATAATGGGAAATGACATTTCTCTTCTCCAATCTGTTAAAATATGGTTATCCAAGCAATTCTCCATGAAAAACCTTGGAGAAGCATCTTATATTCTGGGAATAAGGATCTATAGAGATAGATCCAATAGGTTGATAGGTCTTTCTCAAAGTACATATATAGATAAAGTATTAAAGAGGTTCAATATAGATCTCTCTAAGAAAGGGTTTATAACCATGGTGCATGGAAAACACCTTTCTAAGTCTATGTGTCCGCAAACACTAGAGGATTGAGAGAGCATGAATAGAATACCATATGCATCTGCAATTGGTTCTATCATGTATGCTATGTTATGTACACGTCCAGATGTAGCATTTACTTTGAGTGTCATAAGCAGATTCCAATCCAATTTTGGAGAGGAACACTGGGCAACTATCAAGAATATCCTTAAGTACTTGAGAAGGACTAAGGATATATTCTTGGTATATGGAGAGAGCAGTTTGGAAGTAAATGGGTATACAGATGCTAGCTTCTAATTTGACAAAGATAATTGTAAATCACAGTCTGGTTATGTGTTCATAATGGGAGGAGGAGTAGTTAGTTGGAAGAGTTCTAAACAAGAAATAACTGCTGATTCTACGACAGAAGCTGAATACATTGCTGCTTCGAAAGCAGCCAAAGAAGTAGTCTGGATCAAAAAGTTCATAACTGAACTAGGAGTGGTGCCTAGCATTGTTGATCCGATTCCTTTATATTCTGAAAATAATGGAGTCATTGCACAAGCAAAGGAACCACGGTCTCATCAGCAATCCAAGCATGTTCTCAGACGTTACCATCTTATAAGGAAAATAGTAGCTAGAAATGATGTGAAAATAGAAAGGGTTCCCACAGATGATAATGTGGTAGATCCCCTCACTAAAGCACTTTCCCAGATTAAGCATGATCACCATATAAATAGCATGGGTCTAAGACATATGAGTGATTGGCACTAGTGCAAGTGGGAGATTATTAGAGAGTATACCTTAGAGCCCATGTAATAGGGATGTATTTCATATGTATGAGTTAATATTCTGAATAAAAGGCATCATTCATTTATTAATGCTATGTTTAAATGCATGAGTTTGTAAATCTTAAATTAATAAATGAAGTCCTAGACATTATGAACACAGTGCAAAGGCAATCATGAAAGTGTTCATGATATGAGATGTCTATTGCATGCAAATGTGTTAATATCTAAATATCCCTAGTCATAGAATTAAAAAGATAGGGCATTGTTAATTCAGACAGACTAGCATATGTTATGCTTCTTGAAAGGTTCAAGTAGTGGTTCTCATAACTGTGATTATGGAAGATAATCAAAGCTAACATGTGGATGCTTGTTAGAAGAACAAGTTCATTGGAGACCTGCATAGAGAATCCTCACATGGATATTAAATCTATATCAGTGAGGAATCTCTTCATAGTGGTTGTGTAAGTATCCTTGACTTGAGATCACCAAAGTTATCTTAAGTAGCAAGTGGTATATTTTGACTCCATAACTAATTACTTCCAATTGGGAGTGAACATAGTTAGGAGATTGGGTATATCATGACCTACTTGAAGATAGTTGAGTGATTGACAAAGGATTCACCATCCTAGATTTAATAAGGGAAGTTATCTCGCATGATTCTTTAATTGCCTTGTTCAGAGAATCTCTAGCCAGAGTAATATGCCAAGATGGATAGAGATCTATGGAGGGAATTTTGGAAACAATGGTTAAATTAATAGAACATACATAATTAGATTTATATGAGTTGACAGAAATCCATACTCAAAATCTAATTGAGATAAGAGTGGTGAAAGGAGTAATTGCACGGTAACTGTTTCTATGGAAGGGTATAGTCAAACCACTTGACTTTCTTGACATTTAGGTAGTCATGATGCCTAGCTAGAGGCCAATAATGACTTGTATAATAATGTATCAAGAATATCAATGGGGATTGATAAAATGATTTAACAGAGTTTAAATCATGTGAGTTTTGAATAGAACTCACAATTACATATTATACTACTAATATGGACAGGAACCCAATAGGTCACACACATATAGAGAAAAAGGATAAAATGGTAAAATGACAAGGATAATAATATTTGATATTATTATGGGGATAGAGAAGTGAATAAGATAATAATTAATTAAAGAGATTAATTAATTATGATCAAGTAAAATTATTCGCAGAACTTTTCTGATATGTTCGGTAAAATTGGACCTAATTAAAATAATGTATTTCATAATTGATTATTATTGAACTATAAGTGTTATAGGGATGATATAATAATTAATAGGTCCATTGGAGGAATTATAAAGGCCCAAAGAAGTGAAGTTAGCATAAAAGCCCTCCTAAAGAAAGGCCATACGCCAACTCCAAAATAGACGGCCTTAGAGGCCTATTTCTTAGAAAAAATAAATTAAATATGTTACATAAGTGTTATGGAGCCTACATATTTACTTTGGTTTGATTTGGAATTCATTTGGGTAATTAAATCCAAGTATATGTACAAAGGGCCTAGTTTGTGAGTTTTATGTATAGTCTTTTGTGAATGAGCTTAAATTGGATTTAATTGAGCCCAAATAATTATAAATAATTCCATAAGCCCAATTAATAATTCTCCAGCAATTTTAAAGGGCCCAATCCCATTATGAAGTTGGATTTTTAACCTAACTATAAAAATCCAAGTGATGGGGAATTAGGGTTAAGAGTGTGTGAACACTTAAGAAAAGTTTCTTCTCTTTTTCTCTCTACCCTAGCCGCCACTCCCAAAGCTAGCTTCTAGGGTTTTTGGCCAGCCCTTGTTTTCTACCAATTGTTGGTTCATTCTATCATTCTCTAGTGTGGATTACTCATTAGAGGTGTTCGATTTTGGATACTATGGTTTGTGACAACCAGGTGCGTAGGAAAATCAACTGTACAACAAAAATCAACGGTGATTTTTCTTATTCTCATTAATATGTATATTATAAATTCATGGCAAGATTAAATATATTGGTTAAAAATTTTAAATTTCGCTTATATATGAGATGCATGTAACCGATAATTCCCAACAAAATTCTCATACATATGCAAGAAAGTTAAGAGTTTCCAATGGTAAACTTTGCTTCCCTAACTTCCTTCTCTTTCCTTTTAGTCTTGCTTGTTCATTCTAATAAGACATAATGTAAACACATCTCAATATCTATTTCAATTGCATAATTCTAGCTCTTCAAATACCATACAAGAAAGAGATGAAAAAGAGAGCACAAGTCTACTTAAACTCACCTTTCTCTTACTTGAACTATACAAATTTTCTCTTCTCTTTTCTTAATCTTTTAGGAGAAGAATTTTTTTTTTGTTATTTTAGAGAGGAAAATGGTGTGATAATTTTTTGTATTTCGGCCTTATAGTGGCTAGCCAACTCTCCCTTCTTTTACATGAGATTTCATGAAAATTCTAAAATGCACACATGATGCTCTCTCATTGGTCCACTTATTTGACTTTGTAAAATTGTGTTTTGCTTCCCGAACTTCCTTAATCCATAATTTAAATGCAATTTACCTTTATTTATATATCAATTCATGTCTCATATTTATTTATGCATGTGTATCACAATTCCAACAAATTATCGAATTACCTATATTTTTTAAATTAATGCCCTTTATGTCTTTTATTACTTTTTACATGCCTAATCTTTTATGTTCACTTTCTAATTCACCATAATAATGCCATATTACTTTTACAGTGTATTTTGGGACCTTACATTAGAGATAGGTGTATAAAGCCTATTTTATATATGTTCAGGTGTTTAAATATGACAACATTAAGTTTGTTAGTGTAATGTCCTAGAGCTTATGTATATTAAGGATTTTATAATGTACACTGTAACTTTTCATTATTAATAAATGCATTCTTCATTATATATCACTATGTACTTTACATTTGCTTAGCTATGTTCTTAAAATATAAAATGAAGTCCCATGTATATAAACATAGTGTAAAGGAAATCATTAAGTGTTAAGAATATAAAATTCCTATTGTATGCAAATATGTTAATACCTTAACTGTTCTCAATCATAGTATTACCACGATGGGACATTGTTAATATGGACAAACTAGCACATTTTATACATCTTGATTGGATCAAGTAGTAGTTTTCATAAGTTATAAGTATAGTGATACTTGAAATTAGCATATGGATTCTTTTTAGAGAAATGAATACATTAGAAACCCACTAAGAGAATCCTAACACAGAACTTAAAAATCTTTACATATTAGTGATGCAAGTGTCCTAAGACTTGAGGTCATGATGGTAATCTTAAGTGGAAATTATTATACTTTGACTCCTATGCTTTTACTCTTTTCATGGGGTATTATAGTTGGCTGATTGGGCATATTATGGACTACTTGGATATAGTTGAAAATGACCAATATAGGATTCACAATCCTAGATAAGAGTGAGGAACTTATCTCACCATTTTTTTTACATTTTTGTTTGAAAAACTTTGGCCAAAGTGGAAATGCAAGGTGAATGATATTTATAAGGGCATTTTGGAATAGAGATAAACCTATAAAAGTGAACAGATTTAATTTATAAAATTTGACATAATCTATACTCTAAACTAAATGAGATATAAGGACAATGAAATGACTAGCTGTATGATAATTGGATATGGAATGGAACAATATTACCATTAACTTGTTTTGTCATTTTAGGTAGTTGTGATGCTTGACTAGAAGCCTCATATGACTTGTACAATGATATATGATAAGATTAATAGAGATTAATAAAATGATTTAAAGAGTTTAAGTTAGATAAATTAGAATTTATCAACATATATCTTCTATTGCTAACATGCACATAATCCCATAGGGAAACACACTTAACAAAATAGATGTCCAAGATAAAATGCAGTGAATGAGTTATACATGTGATGTCGAGGGAACTCATTAAATCAAGAAAAACTAATTTAGGGCTTAAATTGAATAAAATATAAGAGTTATGGGCTTGATTGATTACACCATAAAAGCTGTGGGATATGATTGAATAAAACCATTAAAATTATGGGTCTAATTAGTTAAGTTAAGAGATTGGGATAGAATTAATATGGGTCCTGTAGACATTAGGCCTGAGGAGACTTTTTTTAGAGTTATGTAATGAGGAAGACTGCTCTTTAAAAGGTGACATATCAAGGATTCTATAGTCTTTCCATGTTTACAAAACTTTTTTTATTTTAGAGTGTTGGGCATATGTCTCGAGCATTTTGAGGAGGCAGAAAGGGTTAAATAATGGAAAATATTCCTAGAGATGCACTTAAAGGTCATTTTTGTCTACTCTAGGTTTACACACCCGTGCTAATAGGGAATCTCTATATTATTGGCCCAATTTGCCAACTTGACTACCTTTTCAATTCGCACTCCTATGCAATCTCCCTTGCACAATTGTGCATGTTAAGGAATTTATTTTTTCTAGGTCAAATTGGCAACTTGATTGAAACACTTGATTTGGACACCCATGTAAAGAGGTTTGCATGCTTGTGCAAGAGAAAAGCACTGACTTCATAGCATTAAATTGCCAAATTTTCTAACCTACTTGATTTATACACTTGTGCATAGTGGTTTACACACCCATGCAACACCACTATAAATAGTTTTCGATGGAGAATTTTAAAGAGGTTGGTCAAAAGTTGATATTTGGAAGTTTCTAAAGGTTTTCTTTGAGATTTCTTCTTTTAATGCTTATTTTTTTAACTATTATAACTCATATAAGATCTAGAATCTAACATTCTACAGTTTATTTGAGTTAGTACATGAAGGTAATATATGAAGTATTCTTTTGATTTTAGTTTTCTACATTATAAAATTTATTCATTTTTTATTTAAATGTTATAAATTTTATTTGTCCATTTATTTATAGCATCTTTTGTTATTCTCATTATCTTTGTTCAGATTTAGCTTGTGAAACCCTTTTTAAGGGTAATTTGTCGTGTGATAAAAATTAAATAAGATTACTACATTATTATCCTTTTTGGGTTTATTTTCATATGGTCAGTTTTTTTAAAAAGTTATTTTTATCCTTTTCAAACCCACTTTTTGACAAGGATATTGCTTAAGAGGGAAGAAAAGGTACTCATTTGATAGCGAGTATGGCCATGCACCACTCAATGTATGGCCAAAATGACTTTCTTTTCTTTTAAAATAATTGAGTTAATCATATGTCATTCAATGCACACCCGTGCATCCCTTAAAATACGTTTAAAATTTATTTTCTTTTCCTTTTACCTTGTTTATTTTATTTTGTTTGTTGTTGTTGTTATTATTCTTTTGTTATGGATAACCCTTTGTTAGTGTAGCAGGGTAAGTGCTCAAGGTAAGTCTCTATCTCTTTCTTTTATTACAAAAGGCTTTTTTGACCATTAAAGGAAAGTGTTATTAAAAATATTTATATTAAGTAATATGGGTTTTGTTAATAAAAATGGACCAATGTGTAAGGCCCCATGAATGACCCTAGTCGAAATTACCTGATTTAATGAATTGTTATTTGATTAAGACTAATTGAAATGGATGAATTTTGTAATAGAGTGATAAAGGTAAGTGATAATTTCACTTGATTCATAAGTTGCTTGGTATAAAAATATTTAAGGGTGTAATTGAGGTAAATAATATAAATTATGGGTGAATTTATAAGAGAATATATATATATATATATAAGTGGGGTTAATTTCTTAAAGATTAATATATGTGGGATCTTTATGTGACATGCAATTTATTGGGGGCTTAAAAGAGAATTTTTCATCCTTTATAATTGTCCTAATGTTAGATTAAAGGGGGAGAGATGATAAGAAAATAAAATAAAATAAAGAAATGAAGAAAAGAAATAAAAGAAAGAGAAAAGGGGAAATCGGGAAACGGAGACCTAAGAGGAAAGAACAAAAGGGCGCATCGGGAAGCTAAGGAGCATAACACCATCATCGATGATCGTTCGACATCGCCTCCACCATAGATGGTTCTCTCTTCTAAATTTAGTTTTTCTCTTTAGTTTCAAATTGGGAAAAAGGTGTTAGGGATCCAATTTGTAGAAGATTTAAAGGTAGTAAAGGAAGAAATCAACAAGGGTTATAAGAAGATTTGAGACATCAAAGTCCAAGTATAGGAATTATGCTTAAACTTGGATTTACATGTTACAAGTTTGGTATAATAGTGGTTGAAGGTTTTGAAGAAGCAATTGAGGTGATCGCGTGAGGTACGTGATCTCTTATTAAATTTTGGTTTGCATGTATGTGTTTCTTCTAGATCAAGAGGAGATTATAATTGGGATAAAAAGATTGATTTACAAAATTCTGCATGTGTAATTTCTGGATCTAATAGAGTAGAAATACGAATTGCTCCTTGTAGAGTTGTTGAATCTATTGTGTGTACTTCTAACAAAAGGAGAAACTAAATTCAGTAGTTTGCTTAATCTTACTTCCATTGAAATAAAGGGATTTGTCATGATTTTATTAATTGAATTATTGTGTTAGGATGGCTGCTGTTTTACGACAATTTTAGTTAAATTCTTTGGAATATTAAAACTCTTTATTAGATAGAATTATTCAGATTTAAGGAGGTAAGTTTTGGTTAATCAACGAATTACATGTTTTGGGTTTCTTTTGGCCGAAGAACACCATTTTTCTCAAATTACTTTAGTCACTTTCTCGAATGCATTTCATGCTCAAACTGAGTCCCTCTAGTCACTCTACTGAGCTTTCTCTCTTGGTGCATTTATATTCCATCTTTACATTGAAAGTTTCTTTTTATCAAGGCAAAACAAGTCCTCAATAGAGTCACTATTTTCCCTTTTCTAAATTTAAGAAGTTCTTGCCTCAGTTACAGCCCTTGGCATATTAGATACAA
The DNA here is from genome assembly GCA_037975025.1 of Excoecaria agallocha. Lineage (NCBI taxonomy): Eukaryota > Viridiplantae > Streptophyta > Magnoliopsida > Malpighiales > Euphorbiaceae > Excoecaria > Excoecaria agallocha. The sequence goes on along the minus strand of CM075821.1, from coordinate 13,835,417 downwards.
CCTTTAACTTGCAAACCAAGGTTTAATAGTAAAGTAATTGTGTATTGTCTTTTAATAGTTTGTCGTTTCACACTACTAATTTTATAGGAAATGGTCTAAACACAACTTTTAGTTTATTAAGGAGAGCCTAGTTAGTAATCGAATTTTAAACTAAATGCTTAACTAATAAAGATGAAATTCTTGAGTAAATTAGTAATATGATATAATTGGAAATATTAACAATTATAAGCCTATGGTTCAGTTGAGATTACAAAATGATAGTTTAAAGAGCATAGTTTCCATGGATGTTTGTCGTTTGTTTTTGCCTTTATTTATAAACTAAATAGTTTAGCCAAAGCATCAAATTTAATAAGGTTTACTTAAATAGTTTAACTTGAAATATGATAACATAATGATATATGGTTTTAACCTATGATTATATGGTTTTATTAAATTGCATAGTAAGGGACTGCTATTGTTATAGTAGTAGGAAATTGTACCAAATAATTGTTATTGCTATCATTATATATTTTATTTCATTTTTTTTAAGTTATACAAGTATTGGGATATGGGATATTAACACTCATAAACGTTACTGTCATTTGATATGCATTTTGTTAAAGTATTAATTAAGGTAGATGTTTGACACGTATATGATCATATTAAAATATATAGCTGATTAATTGTGATCTAATAGACAATAAAAGTGAACAAAGATGGTAAACTATAAGTAAATGGAGGCATGGTTGCATAAAACCAATATGTATGTGTCAGTACTATACTATGTGGGTGATTATAAAATAGAATAGTAGTAGCAATATACATATTATGTAGGGAGTATCAAATTTATAGACAAGTTATACTAGATCAGTAAGACATCATGTAAGACAAAAATATTTATAGTACGATAATTATATAAGGACATGATTGAATGATCATTTAGGGATGAAATGACCTTAGTAATTGTATAGTATTGATCAAATATATATACCTAAGTATTATCTTTATATGAATATATTTATGGATATGATTAACTACAGGAATCTATAGGTCATAGGTTGGTACTATCGAATAAATGCCTATCGGTTGAGTTTCTATGAAATGTAGAGAATGGTTGTAGGTCTTTATAGGTTCTTTAGTCTATATGTGACATATGCAAGAATACTTGTTCATACTTGAGATATGTAGGTTATGAATTGTATGCTTACACGCATGTTCCTCCATGATGAAATCCATAGCTACAGTATGAAGCATTTACATGTTTCTGCATATGTTTATATGTATTTGTGTATTTATATATGTGAATATGATAAAGACTATATATATTTATATATGAGTCGATATTAAAACACTGTGGAATGGTGTTAGTAGGTAATATTCTTAATTTGGAAGTGAATTCATACCTTATAATATGTTATAATTATATATACTTAAAATGTATATACCCATCGGGTATGAATTGAGGTGAGAGAAGTAAGCACAAAGTGCATGAAAGATAGTCACGACAAATCATGAAGGTACATTTTCCACAATGATAAAATGCTTAAGCGATGGTACATGCACATGATAAATGCTTAAGTGATGGTACATGCACATGTAATTTATATGATTACATTTTTGTAAATATAGTATTATGAATGCTTGAGCAAGCATGATTATTATTAAGTATATCCGACATATGCCTTTAAGATCATATTGTATATTTGGAATGATATATTAAGTGGATAAAATGTGCTAATGAGTATCATATTATGTTTTGGTGATGAAACACATGCCCTTAGAAGGGTTACATGTATAGTACGCTTATACTAAGTATACGATCAAGGTTAAAGTATGTTTCCCTTTTTAAGAGATATGTTTACTATTAAAGGCCACACACTTTGTAGTGTTTTGTGAAATTATACAGCTACCATGATATGTGTTTATAAGCAAACTTGGATACATTCATATGTCATATATTTGACTAAAATCTTAGTATTTTTGCATATAATATTACGAATGGAAGATTGTGTTGTAAAAGAATAACTTGTTAATTTAAAGTGTAGTTGAGCATAGTTTAAGCCTGCAATTATAGTTCAATTAGGGATAAGTAGGCACCTATAGGGATATTGCAGTTGCCACCGTTAACATGTTTAGGTCTAAAGTATAGTTGATCCTATTGGATCATGAACAACCTTGTTTGGGTTGTTAACTGACCCCGTTTAGGTCTATTTGACCGATCCATCATACAGTCAACCCCGTTTGGGTCTATAATTTTGATATCCTTGGATATCCAACGTTTTGATACCCTCAGGTATCCACCATTCCCGTTATCCACTCCCGAAACTTAGGCAGGCTAAAAATATAAATACAATACAAGTATTAAAGTAATAGTGATCTACAGTTATTCATTGAATTCATGGTTGCCTTTAATTGCTTAAAACCTTTCTTAAGCTTAAATGCTCATAATACAAAAAGAAAATATATGATTTATCAATTTTGAGTTAACAGTTGAGTTTTATTAAAACATTGATCAGATGTTATTATTGGAGTACATGATTGTTTCTGATTATAGATAATTATATCTCAAGTACATATGCTCAGAGTATATCAATCAATCGCGTAACTTATGTATGTTGAGATATTTATTTTTCTTTGTTGTGTTATTGTTAATATACCTTGAGTGGTTGCAAGAATTAAAAGCTTATTATTATTGATATCTTATGATCCATATGATTTGATAGTACAGGTTTAAATTGACAAAGTTAGGAAAGTATTATTATAAGTTAAAAGACTTGGGAAACATAATCCTTTGTAAATTGCTCTTATTCATGTTATGTTACATGAAAATCAAAGTTTCATATATAGAAATGTATAGAAAAAGGGCTCACTATTATGTATAGGTGTTATTCTATTAATCTGTTGTGAGTCATACATAACTTACGAACATAATTTTGATTGGATGTGTAGCATGGTTGTTATATGCTGCTAATACCTAAAATATCTATACATATGATTTATAAAACATGAAAGTTATATAAGCTACTTTTGTAACCAAGATTGATTTACAGGCATAGAGAAGATAAACTCGCAATGTGTTTTCTTAATTGCTACACCGGTAAATCACGGTGTGGGCTTAAGCATAGTATTTTTGCATGGCTTGTGGAGGTGAAATGGGTTTTATTTGTATTTTAGAATTTTTGTAGCATGGTATCTAATGTTACTTATGGTGAACTCATAACTATATTTTTTACTCTTAGTGCTAGCATATAATTTGATGATTTCCATAGAAGATTGTACATAGTTTTAAATTATTTCCCCACTAAGCTTTTTAGCTTCAAGTTTCCAAGTCGAGACTTATGTTCAAGTTTGATATCAGCAATGGGTTGGCTAACATAAGATATGAAGATAGAGAGTGAGATCAAGTATAGTTAAAGGTTTTAAAAATTTTATACCACAACATGAATGTAAATTGATTGAACAAATGGTGTTCATTATGCTTGATATGTATGTTACTTCATATATCTGTTTAAGGATACCAATTGAATTTATATCTTATCTAGTGACTTAGGTTCTGTTTTGAAATGGTTTATCAGATTTGGGTGTTATACAATGTCTTACTTCTCACCCTAAAACTCACATGTAAATATCAGCTTTTAATAATATATAAGATTTTGTATACAATAAAATAACAAGAGATATTTCTTAATAAACTTAGATTGCAAGTCCTTATCTTTAAAAACTCACAATGAAATGCCTCTTCATAAATTGACATGCGAGGACCAATGTTATAACTAAAAGGGACCATAATGAATTGCCTGATTTATATTGCCCATTGCCATTGAAGATGCTTATATTTATGCAAGGATTTATTACTTTTCTATATGCTTGGGTCTGCTTTTAATTTTCTTATGTTATGATTTTTCATATAAGAAAAGACATAACACAATTAATTTGAAAGTCATTATGTCACATTCATCAAAGGTATGCATAAGTGTGAAGTTTTGAACTCTCCTTAGGTTTTGGCCTTATAAGGTTAAAATACTATTTTCCAATGTTCTATTAGGTGACAAATCCTTACATTAGCCTTGTAATGCCTAACAAAGATGTCTCTTGATGATTAACTGCCAACAATGGGATAGGGAAACCTCGAGATGCTGTCTTATGCCCTTTTAAAGCTTAAGACTATGCAAATCGACTTGAATTTCTTAACCATAATAAAATGACCAATTGGCTTAGGTATGGAAACCTTAACCTGTTTAGGACCTAAAAGTGGGATCAAGCTTTCAAGGCAAAGGAATGGCAATTTGTGACCCAGAGATTACTTAAGGAAATAGACATAAGTCTTGACTTTGTTGCTTGATGAACAAAAGGCAAAAGGTTTCCTAAAGGTCTTTTTGAAATTTGCATTAGAATCATACTAAAGCCTTAGATAAGTTATGCAACCTAGTTTTCTAACCTCGATGTGTTTTTGAAGTATTCTCATATCATTCACTCAACCAAGGGTAAGGTTATGGATAATCACCAACCTATGTTTAACACCTTATGGCATATCAAATGGTGACTCATTTGGTTGTTATGCTCATGATGAACTAGACTCTTTTGTAGGGACCATGCTTGGGTAGCCTTCTGAATGAGTACTAGGACAAAAGCTCATGTAAAGGCATAAATACTTCTACTAGGATTTTATAATAATTTTGCATTGCTTGTGACATGGGTCTTTATGTATTAAATACAACTGAACAAGTTAAATTTTTCACTACAAGAAAAAAAGGCTTAAAAGGACGAGAAATTCAATCACTAAAAGTGTCAGTCCAGTCTCTGAAAGTCATTAAGGATGGGAAAATTCGATTACTAACTTGTCATAATAGGCTTCACTGCTAATGACCAATAAGGATAGGGTGTGTAAATTGGTCCTTAAAACTTTTAATAATCGATAGAAAATTTGGTCCCTAAAAAGTATTAAGGACCAGATTTTCCATCCTTATTAATGTACTTCATATGACTTTTTCTAGTTATTAGGGACAAAAAAATTGGTCTGTAAAGAATTTTTAAAGACTATAAAATTTTTTGGACCTAATTAAAAGTCAGTCCCTAAAAGCATTATAAGGATGAAAAATCCCATCCTTAAAAGTTATTATCATGTAACCATATTATAACATGCGTTCATTGAGATCAGAGGGCCCTTCTGAAACTAAGGGGTCTTTGAACAAGTGGAGGAAACCTGTTGCCTTGTCCTCTCATCAAGCAATTAGGTCAAGACTCATCTTTATTACCCTAATTAAACTCTAGGTCATGGTATGCCTCACCTTTGCTTTGGTAACTTGGTCTCGCTTTTAAGGTCCAAACAAGTTAAGGTCTCCTGTCCCAAGATGATCGATCACTTTGCATTATGAAAGGGACTAAACTCGACTCACCAAGTCTCAAACCTCGAAAGGCATGAGATAGTGTCTCAAGGTGTCCCTATCCCATCGTTGATGATTGACCAACTGAAGGTTGATATATGGAGTCGCCACCCAATAAAACATAAAAAAAAAGCATTTTGACCTTTTGAGACCAAAACCCAAAGAGAGTTTGGAACTTCAATATGATTTTTACCTTTTATAAATGTGACTTGATGGCTTTCAGATTAATGATGTTATCTCCTTTCATACATACATGATTAGAGCCAAATAAATGATTTAAAGTTACACCCAATCACATAGGAAAGTGGTTAATCATGGCATAGATTAAAGTGTTAAAGTAGGCATCCATAAATCAGGCAATTCATTGTGAATCCTTTGCTGAGGACATTGGTCCTCATATGTGAATTATGAAGAAGCATTTCATTGCGAGCTCTAAAGACAGAGACTTGCCAGCCTAAGTTTTATTAAGAAACATCCCAGATTAAATTAATTATATACAAAATCTTTTAGATTATTAAAAGCTAATTTATATATGTGAGTTTCTTCAACAAGAAATAGGACTTTGGTCCAATTTTATTAGTAAAAGATCCCAATTCTTTAATATAAATATTTTTGTGGCATTTTTCAAAGAAAGGGAATGAAAACTTACTTGTAACATTTGCCTAGCTATGCTTACAATAAAAGGTAATCAACAACAACAACAGCAACAACAATTATTACAATAATAACAAATACAAAAAAAGTGAAATAAATGACAAAGAAAAAGGAAAGAAATTTTACACGTACATCGAGGAATGCACTAACACGTATTGAGTGACATATGATCGACTCATTTATTTTAATAGAGAAGGAAATATATTTTTTTTGCTTTATATCACGTGATGCATAAGTGTGCATTAAGTGATGTATGGCCTTATTGGCCAGTAACAGCGTTGCTTTTCTTATTCCTTTGAAATAAAGTCCTTGTCAAGTAGAAAATCTAAACGGGAGCAAAAAGGAACTGTAAAATGCAAAAAAAAATATTAAACCAAATGTCTCGAAGAGACTGGGTTCAAAACAAATTAAAAGGAATTTTATTACAACAAGCTAAAAATTTCTACCATATAGCAAAATGGCCTTGAAAAGGGTTTTACAACCTAGATCTAAGCAGAAAAAAACATATAGTGAAAATTCAACGAACAAATCAACGAATAAAGTTTATAGCATTTAGGACAATAAATACATGAAGTTTATACTGTCAAAAAATTAAATTAAGGAGAAAAGACTTTTTATATTACCTTAAGTGTGCTTACTTAATTAGATCATCGAATGTCGGATTCTTAGATCTTTACTGTATCAAAAAATGAGCTTGAAAACAAGGAACTAAATTATGAAAGACCAATTTTTTGATCTTGAAAGCTTTTTGCTTAGTATTCTTTCAATATAAAAACTTCCAACAACAAGCCAACCTTTTGAAAGTTGCTTCGGCCAAAACATTATATAGGGAGGGTTGCATAGGTGTGCAAAGCCCTTGCATAGGTGTGAAAGCCCAAAAAGTTAGCCAATTTGTCAAATTGATTCCGAAAAGTTGATGTACTTTTCACTTACACATCCATACAAGTGATTTGCATGGGTGTACAAATCAAGTGCAACAATCAACTTGCCAAATTGGGCCTAAAAACCAGATTCTTTGACATGCAAGGTCGTGTAAGTGGTTTGCATGGGTGTGTAACCCAAAAATGGCAGTGAGGTTGGAAATTGGCCAAATAATGTAAATAATCCTGATTGCACAAGTGTGCAAGGCCAAAAAGCCATTAAAAATTACCTTTAAGCCCCTAGATAGGACGACTTCTCATTATTCGTCCCTTTACTTCCTTTGAGCGCCCGAACTAAGCACAAAACTCTTCAAAATAATTTTTAAAATTTTTTATAATACGACAAAGACCTTAGAATCCTTGATTCACTATCTTTCAAAGAGCAATCTTTCTTATTAAGTAACCCTAACAAAAGCCTCCTTAGGACCCAGTGTCTACAGTTGCCCCTAACTTTAGGGAGGCTAATACAAAAGAGTGCCTAGATGAGCCAAAGTTAAAAAGTAAGAGAGAGACACACTTACTTGAGGAGGCAACCTCCTGGTTGCTTCTTAAGAAGGCTCACAATAGTGATGAATAAGTGACCAACACAAGCCTGTGGTGTGTCCTTAGTTTAAAGGTGATTCCACTCTTATGGTTATGCTTTGATTTAAAGGCAATTTTGTTTTATAGCTATACCTTAATTTGAAGGTCATTGCACTTTTATGGCTATACCTTGGTTTGAACGCAATTCCACTTTTGTGATTATACCTTGATTTAAAGGTGATTCCACTTCTATGGCTATACCTTAGTTTGAAGGCGATTCCACTTCTGCAGCTATAGCTTGATTTGAAAGGGATTCCACTCTAGTGGCTATACCTTGATTTGAAGGTGATTCCACTCTAGTGCCTATACATTGATTTAAAGCTGATTCCACTTCTATGGCTACACCTCGATTTGAAGGGGATTCCACTTTTAGTTGCCATAACTCGATTTGAAGACGATTCCACTTTTGTGGCTATACCCTGGTTTGAAGGCAATTATAGTTCTATGGCTATACCTTTATTCGAAGGTGATTCCACTTCTATGGTTATACCTCAATTTGAAGGTGATTCTACTCACTATAAGAAAATACTCACTTAGCAACAAATATTGTTAATTTTCTATTTCTAATCAAAATTAGCAACGGAAGGAGTGGTTTCTGATTTGATATTTGCTATTTTTTAGCAATAGGATTGATTTTTGTTGCTAAATTTAGCAATGAAAATTATGATTTTCGTTGCTATATTTTAGCAACAGAAATTACAATTTCTATTGCTAATTTTAGCAACAAAAATTACAATTTCTGTTGCTAAATTCACGCACAAAAAAAAAAATTCACGATGGTGCCATCCATCACCATTTCATAGCTAAAATTTATTATAATTTTTTTAAAAAATTTATATAAAGGGATCCCTTCAAGGAGAAAGAGCAACAAAGATAAATGCCATAAAACCATCTAGAATTATAAAAGGTAATAATAACTAAGTGTTGAAAGAATATACAAATCCTAAAATAACTTAGAGCAGGCAATGCAACACGAGAGGCTTGATTGTATATAAAATTGACATAGACAACACCAACTAAAGGTTCAACTTTGAACTAAAGACCTATTTTGGTTGAACAAATCCTTAGAAAATGATATCATTAACACTAAAATTCCTACCCTGTATGATTGGTTGAATTTTAACAAGGTTAACAGAACCATCTAAGAAATCCCACTTAATGACCTACTAACAATATAAACATAATTTCAAACCAGTAAAGGCAAAAAAAAAATTAAAAAGAAAAAGAGAGAGTGAAAGAGAGAGATTCATGCCTAGCATTCCCATAGAAGATTAAAAGAAGGGTAGATTCAGCACATGATACTTGTTTTCTTAAAAAGAAAACACTTAGATTTAACTCTTGATACTTGCTTTCTAATAAAG